>KI423115.1:5536-39782 GCA_000473375.1 Anopheles culicifacies | reverse complement strand
CCATGCGCTGCATGGTTTTACCGTGCCAATGTTAATTGCTGCACCATGTAAAGAGAAATTATTTGGGTAAAGCATCCCATCTTAGTACGAGTTGCAATCATGCCGGATAGTTCGCTTAAACGTTTACATTCACTTGCCACGTCTTGATGGATGCTCTTCGCAAAGGGGAAAGCTTGTGCTCGCAGCGTAAAGCTGGAACATGTATGCTAAATTTATTACGTCAACAACTGAGCATATTACATCGCAAGGCGAAAACGTCCTTACAACGCACAGCACATCTTTGCTATTTTGGCTGTTCTGACACTGTTCATCTGATGCAGCGCATGCTTAATATGGCGCATATGTGAACTTCGCGGCTGACGTTACGTTTTTACCACAAACACAACAGAGCACGTGTTACGCAAAGCATAACCACCGTAACCTTGCATGAACTGTGACAAAACGGAACGCATCAACGTGTTACAGCTGTTCCGGTATGGAAAGGAGAACAAATCACTACGCGATACGTTTTATGCGTTTGTTAGGGTTTGAGGGCGGTTCGGTTAGTTTGTTGGAAAAGTTTTCACCAAACCCGCTGTGTGAACAAATGTGATGGGGTTAAGGGTAGGAAGGGAGATGGTGGTGTAACATAAGCCGTTAAGTTGTTGCTATTTTGGCAATCTTCACACACATACAGATGGTGTATCAGGTTGCAGACGTAACCGTCCGAGTGGAAGAACTCACCTGCGATACGAGTTTGTGAAGATTGATCGGAAACGTCACTTCTTCCGGATACGACCTTGGTGCTTGGTTTATGGAGATTCAATTTTCCCATTTTAGTGCGGGTCGTTCAAGCCATCGTTCGATTTCAACAAAACGGAACACGGTCGTAGATTACCAATTCTACAACACCATCGATACAGCTCGAGTAGTTGAGTGACAGATATCTTCCAATTCGTCACTTCCGATAACGAGAGTTGGTTTATTGAGAATTTCCTGTGCTTCCGGATCTGTGGATATTTTCAGCTACATGGCCACACAAATGTCTTCCTAATTTGGGAACATAAAGGACATCTTCCATTTCTGCTGTTGCACATCACAATAATTATGAAAATTATTATCGTGAAACGTTACTGAATGAGCCCATTATTATTAAACTGCATGACATTAAATTCAATACACTAAGAGCCATCATTAAAGCATGATGCTTTTTAAATAAAATATTCATTTAACGAGGTCAAGTGCCAGATAGCATTCAATTGTGCTGAATGATTATTTGATTGAAAAAACCAGAACAAAACAAATGATCAATAATTTTAATCAAATGCAAAATGTCGCCTCTTCTTCATTGTTGCATTTGGCTGCATTTAATTGCAGATGCTGCGTTACGCGTATGCACCCAAGCGTGTAGATCGCTTTAACTGCGTTTATCTATTCAGCTCCATTCACGTGTGGCTAGGAATGTCACAAACAGCTCGTTAGTGGGATCGGGTCACCCCATCCCTCGTATGCGCACAGCGGAAACACGCTTAAAAGGGTTTAATTAACACCATATTTAACATTTCTCTGCGCTCGCCAGTAAACAAATGCGCTCGACACTGTACCTGAACAGCTTTAATGGAGCTTTTTTTTGCTGGTTGAATTTAGCATTCGTGCTACTTTTTTGCTTTTAAACACGTTTGATTACTACAAAAGCACCGATCGCATACCGACAAGCGTGGGGGGTTTCAGCACTTGCATTGTGTAAACAATTGCACACAAATATGTGCGCATTACGCGGAAGAAAGGATTGCCGATAAAATAATAAAACCAGTTAATGGTGCTCCCCACTGGTGTAGTTTGAATGTCTCCACCCCCTATATGGGGTGGAAATTCTCACCAAACAAATAGTGTTTGTGTGTTTATCGGGTAAAACGAATTGATATCATTTATTTACGATATCGATGCCAATAGGAAAAAGGGGGAAAATGCTGGAGGTGTTTGTGCAAAGAGCAAAACAAAAAACAAAAAAATGGCGTCAGATTTATGTTCCCGCCAATTTGTGGACTGCCGGAAGCGAAGGGGTTCTCCTACGCCCATAAATGGTTTAAACATCACCACTGGCGCAATCCGTACCTTCATCGTCTCACACA
This sequence comes from Anopheles culicifacies, assembly GCA_000473375.1. Classification (NCBI taxonomy): domain Eukaryota; kingdom Metazoa; phylum Arthropoda; class Insecta; order Diptera; family Culicidae; genus Anopheles; species Anopheles culicifacies. The sequence continues at coordinate 37,671 of KI423115.1, read as the reverse complement.
CACACAAGCCCATTAACCTCAAATACCATCAGCCATCAATTTTCAATCAACCTAAAGAGAAATTAAATTTTCCACAGCCGACTGCAATGTTGTGTTAATCACTGTCCTGTTACCATTTGTTGTTGAATTCTGAGTATAAACACGTCGTTTCTTCTCTCTTTCTCTCTCTTTTCAGATTCTGCAGTGGTGTTTGGTTAAAATCGTTTTTTCTTTGGTCCATTGTTTGCTACCCTTTTGACCGATGGCCGAATGACCGCAAATGATTAACGAGCCATAATATTGAAATCACCTGTCAGTGGGCTGATATATTTACGGCACCGAGTAAGGTAATGGGTTTGGGACGATTTTTTGTTTGTGGTCTTCGACCCTAAGACAACAACTCCGAGAAAGAAACAGTGTGTATAGCGCTGTGGAGAGGCACGCCACACAACGTACGCGGTAGTGCTTGCCAGTCAGAAAAAAAGCACGCCCTGCAATGTACGAACATCCGGTACGGTTATGTTGAGTGGTTTGGTTCGGTTTCGCCGCTTGCGATCTCCGATGTTTGGCGCTGTGGTGATCGATGGGCTGCTACTGTATCTGGTGCTACTGATACCCTTCGGATGTGGCGAACTCGGCTCGTCCCAGACCGGTTTGATCCGGGTGGAGCACGAACAGGGACCGGCCCTGTCGGCATCGTCCCAACTGTGCGGCGGTAGTACGCTCACAGCCACGCACGGAGTCATTGCCACGCCCAACTTCCCTGCCCGCTTTCCGGTGCCGATCAGCTGCACCTGGATCATCGACGCATCGGCCATCGTCGGGGCGAACGTGTCGATCGTGCTGTACCTTACGCAGCAGTACGTACTCGGTGGATTACGGTTCACCGAGTACATGTACTACAGTGACGACTACAAGGTACCGAGCATGAACGTGTACGAGCTGAGCGAGGATGATGTGACCAGTGTGCCGTGGATACGATTCAGCAGTCCATATCTGGAGGTACGGTTCAACATGGACAGTCTGTACGGGACGCATCTGCGCGCGCTCGATCGGCTGTTGGATGTGTACGGGTTCAACATCACTTATGAGGTGGACACGGTTAAGCCACAAACTTGCAACGCATTGCGTTGTCGGTTTCTTGGTAACTGTTACGCGAAGCAGGATTTCTCGTAAGTACCCCATTCATAGTCTTAACACATTATTTGAGTTTTCTTTCAGTAAATGTATTGAAACTGTTTTGAGGCAGGCGATTGACTCCTAGTTCCTCGTCATGGCCGATTATTAGAACCCTCGTTGTATGTACTTGGTCTCAAAATATTAAAAATAAGAATTACTTGGAGATGTATGCTGTAAGTATGATGTGTTTGAAAGAATCTCAGAATTCTACCAGTTATAGTAAGGTTTTGCAGACAACTTGTAGTCAATATGGTCTAATTATCTTTGTAATCTGTTGCATAATGAAGCAATGCTTTGTAAAGCACTTACTTCACCAAAGATTCTTTAGGATTTGTCTAAAAATTTAACTTATAACTCTTAGAAATTCGCTTCCTATTCTGAGCAATTTCTTCATCATATACAACAAAAATTTGCCCAGTGCTAAAGATAATAGTGGCGTTGTTCTCACACAACAGCAATGATCCAAAATCTCATTCAAACTGTTTTCCAGTATGCAGTGCCGGTTCGAGGTTCTAGTCCCATAGAAGAAGAGTAAAAAGTATATAAAAAGTGTATGTACCTTTGGTGCTCTTATGTTTTTAAATCGAACTTAAGAGAGCTTATTAAAATTGGCGAATTGATAAATTTACCTAAACGATAAAAATTTTCCTAAATATTACCACTTGCCTTATAACAATAATTTTTTAAATATCTCCCAACCCCAGATGTCCACCTACAGATGACGCAATCTTCCAAAATTCTTGGAAAATGTCTGTACAAAATAAACGTGCTCTTCAAAACCTACAATTCTTGGAAGAAAATGTCCACAAAATATTACACTCCAAATAGCCCGGATATCTCCAATGGCCTTACAGCACCGGAACGATAATTGCTGCGGATGAAAAGTTTTGCACCGCTGAATTAACACAGGCACGTCCCAACGTGCGTCAAACCGTAAGACAACCTGTCAAAACAGTCACGCTGCCTGTTAATTTATCTCAATAGTGCCAAGCTGGTGTAGGTGCCGCCAGACTAGCCATTCATTATCACTTCGACAAGACACATGTCCTGCCGGAAAGCGTTTCTTCACACTTCCGTTTCCATTACGCGCGTAATTGTGATTGTGCGACACTCCACCATTACCAGATCGCTCAGTTTTAAGGAAAGCTTCACAAGCTTCCGTTGCAAACCGGAGTAGTTGAAGTCTTTGTTGTAGCTTGAAGCGTGACGGTGTCACGGTAGTATGCTGTTGGTTTTCCGCTCCAGAATATTGGTGTGGATATCGAGTGCCTTCAATTAGTGCGTTCGATCCACAAGACAGACCGTCTTGGGGGTTGACTTAAGCTTCTGCCACCAGTAATTCTACCACCTGCAATCGTCCTAATCGTTTAATGCCTCGGGGTAACGGTGAAGGTAAATTAAGCTCCCATTGGGTCCGCTTCATGGCTGTGCTGCATTACGATGAGGTTGTTTATGCTCAACCGAAACGAAAATAGTTGGTTGTGTTTCCGTCCAATGAACGCACGCACCTACACGTATCACTTTCATCTGCAGTTGTACTTATCTCAAACTGCCCGAAGTCTGGTCAAGACGGGAACCCCTAACGGTGTACCATTGCCATGCAATTATCCTATCAAGATCATCGACTACGTGCTGTGGTGTAGTCCCCAGGAAATGGGAAAACACCTCACCGCAAGTCCAGATAATTGCACTCTGCAGTTCATTTTTACCCAACTCTGTGTCTCTAGCAATGAAGCTAATTAAAACCAAGCCACGCAACAGTGTGTTGGTGTGGCCGACTGACACGATCACCCACTAGATGGGTTGGCTGACAAGTGAGGCTTGCGGTTTCTGCGGAGAAAAGCAATGAAAGAAAAGGACAAACATTAGCATTAACACCTTCGCAAGCATTGGAAGGTGCTGCTAACAAGATACCGGTGACGGTGACGAGAGCTGTCGTAAGCACGAACGGTTGGAGGAACTGGAAGCATTCAGCATGCCAGCCTCTTCGTTCGTTTGTACCTTTTGCTCGTAGAAGTACGTCCGCGTATGCAGCACGCCACCGTCAGTAAATTGCCATCGTGCCGAAACGAATGACAGGGATTTATTCTCCACTTTCCACTGATGCGCTTTTGCATGCCCGGGCATCGGGCATCTTGAGCGACCATTTTCACACCGCAAGAAATTTCACAGCTCGGCAGAGACCATGGTGACACGCGCTCCCGGAGACATATGCATGCTATCAAACGGAGGGGGAGGGGAGAGTGACCGAATACACCGCACACATAGAACATCCGAGCCTTGTCATCGAGAGCTATGTGCGTCCGAGCTGGTAGACGATGGTGGGCGGGTGGAAAAAGAAACCAAATATGTCACGGAGCAAAATATGTTCTTGTCATTCGTTCACCCCATCGTGGTACGGTGTATGGGTGACGTTGGTTTCGTTTGTCGTACGCCACACGGATGCCAGTGTTCCGGGAAAGGCCAACGCTTGGGTAAATATTTTACCGCGTCGAAGAATGTCGCCGAAGATGGGACACACCGTGTGCGCACCGTTCTGTAAACATTTGTGCTGGTACAATGTTAGCAGAGTGTTACCATTTTTCCGGGGTGTTATGCTGTAATGTGTGTGGGGAGGGAGGTGGGTGGGAAAAAGGAACTATGCTTAGCATGTTTAGCAGTAGCCCACATCTTCAGAAGGATGCGAAAACGAACAGCACCACCAGATGCAGATGAATAAGTAACGTCTGACTCCTTGCATTCTTGATTGTTATTCATCCCGGGATTTCGTACCGTTTCACCGAATGGCAAATATTATACGCCGCTAATGGTACGCCGGGAGCTGAAAATTGAAAAGTTAAACGCAAAATTTAAAGCTTCCGAAGCACGTGCATTTTGTGCGATTTTTCCATTTCATTCCAAGAGGAATCTTCATCAAGTTGGTATTGTTTTGTTAACTTCTGCGTATAGCAGCAAAACGACTTATTTTCACTTTCATTCCATAGTGGCAGGTATTCGAGCTCGTTTTTGGAAGAATCCCAAACCCACAAAACAAAAAAGCCGCACAAAATTGACTAGCCTTCTGAGTGAGCCGGCTTGCATCAGACAACTCAGCTAACCGCAACGACGCTAGTAGCCCCAGGGGCCATTGGCACGATCTAGCATGAAAGCTGTCCGAAATTATGTTCTTCAATTATCGTGCACCAATCGAGGCTGAATTTTCCCTTTTCCACTCGCTATGGTTTGGAAATTTTTCGCTCCTTCCAGCTTGTACCAGCTGCGAGTGAGGTTCAAGTTTATCCATTATTCTGCCCCTCGGTAGCGGTAAGATTGTACGCTCACCTTCAGTAGGTCAAGATCCGGTACGTACGGGTGAGCTTTGTGAGAGACGCTTGCGTATTTCTTTCCCTCTTGTGTTTCGTTTATTATTTTTGTACACGCCTCCATAGCACTTTTATTGCTACATTTGGAACAGTGTTTCTTGAGACCGAACAGGTGATGCTGTACCATTGCTGTTGTTCTAGTGTGAGCCCATCGGAGTCAACTTCATCTTCTTCAGACGCCTGGCGTGTGATTACAGCGTTGTGCTCTTTTTAGTAATGTCTTTCTGTGAGTGAAGCCTTAAACTATTATACATAATTTAGGGGGAAACTAGGAATGGTATGTTTCTTAGAGTAGAAGGAGAATTAAACTACTGCTTATTTAACATCCTGACTTAATGTCTTGCAGGGAAAATATCCACTATCTTGTGGCCTTTCGGCACTGCTTCATTTATTTGAATAATTCTATCTGATGCCAGCAGTAGTTTGGGATTCAGACAGTTATTCGTCTACTAGCTTATTAGTTTTTCCTTTGAATAAGAAAATGAAAACTCTGTATAACAGAGATATTATAACAGAGCCTTCCGTGAACACGGAAGTTCAACATTAGTCAAGTGCTAATATCTGTAGAATGAGTTATGAATCTCGTGGGTTAGTACTTAGATATACACAGCAGGTTGTTTTAGGAAGCTCATCTGAATTGATTTAATTTCTCTGTTGCGTATAACCTCAATAATATATTAAGGCTTGTTTGTAATATTGTGCCTTGTTGAAGTATTGTTGATAACTCATGTTTGTGGAGTTTTAGAGGATTACATGGATCCTCCATCAAATTTTGATGCATAAAATGTAAAGTTCATAAATATTTCTTATAAGATTCGGAATCTTATTTCTTAGATATTCGTAATTTTTTGTGGACTTTTGTCGGTGAGCACGGTAGTTGGTTATGCTCAAGAAGCAACAGGTTTAAATATCTGCTCTAAACACATTTTTTCTCGATAGTGAGTTATGATATTATTAGTGAGTTCTTACTAGGAACTTCTAGATTTTACCAATCTAGGTCGGTTCTTCATGAATAGCTGACTTTAAGGAACGCAAAGGATTTCCTGGAATTTACTAATCTAGGTTGGATGTTCTTTGATCGCTGTCTTCCTACATGGTCCAAATTTACTTTCCTATGCCAAAAATCCAAGAACGATGGATGAACTTCTTACTCGTCCACCTGATATGATGTTCTGTTTGACTCTCTATAACTGTGTCAACCACTTTTAGTAGTACTGCGATCCACAACTCTTTTCAATTGACCGACCAAAAATCCTGTAGCCATCAACTTCCGACCAAAAAGCTAAAGGACACGTATTGAACATCAATTCCAATCATATGAAACATGCGCTGAAATTACACCACTCGAGTAATGCTCAAACTACACCTAAATTAATAATCATTTCTCCTTACCGTTGCAACCGTTCCAATAATTTATCATCATCAGAGCTTTTTTTTTTTGGGGAAAACCCCGTTTCAGGAATCTTTCAAAGATAGCTCCGACAAATTAAAAATACATTACGTTCCAGCAGCAAAACGGTTAAACTTTGCCAACCGACCTGTGCAAGGGCCTCCCGAGCAACCTGAGGTCATATTCGTTTTGAATTAAATATGATAAATTTAGTCCCGCATTCGATGAAAGTGCTGTAAAGGATTTAGATTCCGAGAAGAAGAACTTACCCGTCTCCAGCACCGGAAGTAGATGTTGCTGATGACTTTAACCAGCTTTTCCGAGAGACTCACGCACGGCAAGCAAGCAAGCCCCGGATGGGAAAAAGGAAGGCCCGGAAGCGTTTTGCTCCTGCAAAGGATTATCCCGTTTCCACCTGTTACGCACCGTACCACCGCCGGGATATTCACTTCTTTTACATTTCCGGTTGGCTCGGAAAAACCAAAAATCCTCCGCAGATCATTTATTCATGCAAAAGAGCGGGTTCTACTTCGTCCGTAGAGTGGAATTCAGGTCGACAAGAAACAGGGAGCCGATGCAGCTAGTGGCTTCGTACCACGTCATAGACCCATCCAGTTAGCTCGTGTGTCTCTTCCGGAAGCCACCGACCCACTGGCGCAGCTATTCTCGACCACTAAGCGACGAACGGAAGTTTGGTGTTTTGCTCGTTCGTCCTCGTTCACCTCCGAAAGGAAACTACTAAATGACGCACAGTGGAAATGGGCAACTTCTTCAGGGTAGGAAGTCGTTAGAAAGTTGACCAAACGGGTGTGCGTGTCTTTGATGTTGCGCCGGGTTTCATTACGAATGCAGTTTTGATTTATGCAACTCATTTCCCGTTGCATAAACGGTTCCAATGGCCAGGAGCGATCAGCATAAGTGTTAGTGTGAAAAGAGGTTTTCTTTCTTGTTTTGGGGAGATGCATCTTCTTCACTTTTCCTCGTTTGAAGTGAAAAATGTTTACATTCATACAAAGTGATGGTATTGCGGATCAAAATTCAATTTCTAACCGACTGCCACATCACACAGCATAGATGTTGGGTTTTAAGTGTCCTTTCGTGTGATTCTTTCCACACATTTCGCTTTGATGCGGTACAAAATGCAATGAGCTTTTTTATTATGGATATTGGTGTAGTACCATCGTACTGTTGGAGACGCAAGCCGTTCGATTACGATCGCGTCGACGACGGACGTGTCTAATTCAACCGGGGCGGGTTTGGTTTTTGCTTCTTTCGATCGTACCAAACCATTAAAGTGAATCGCTGAATTGCTTCAATCGCCCCAAAGTATCACACGCGCACAAAGTCTGCTTTACGGTAATTTCTTCAACCATCATCCGCCAGCACCGATTAACGTGGCAGGCATTTAGGAATTCCACCCGATCTTGAACCACCCGGTACGGTGCAGGGCAATCAAAAGAAACCCCCCCTAGCTTAAGCTCACAAACGATGCATTATTGGTGCTTAAATAGCACACATTCTGGCACGTACTGCAGCTAAATATGGTGCTTCAGTGCGAGAAATGTGTGCTCGTTAAAGAAAACAAAAACAGGGAAGATAAATTGAAATGCAAACCTAAAAGGGCTATGTATGCTCTTTTGATTGTAATCAAGCATGCGTCCTTTCCAATCATTTATCTCGTCAGATAATTCTTTTTCGGTTCACGAACTTGGTATCTTGGTCTGCTACTTATACGTTCATAGCCATCCAGAGCTTTTGAATGAAAAATTATGCATGAACCAACTGATTCAACCGCAATCATTTATTTGTAAGAAACTATTTCTGAGCTGAGATGAGAAATCTGAGCACTACACTGTGTTCAACCGGTTTCTACAAATCTTTCTCCATAGCTTGTGCAATTTGTTGCTGTGCTTGCTGTGCTTGTGAGAACATTCCACCTAATTCAGCATGCTTCATCTGGCCGAGATACCTTTTACGGGGGGTTTTGTGGTATAAATCTACTGACCAACAACATGATAATGCCGTTCGGTAACGGTGGGAACGGTAGACTCTTAATAAAAAAACAACGATAAAAGCGGCTGGGTTTGCTGGCCAATTCTAACTCGAATGAATGCGGACAGATGGTCAGAACATTTAAAGGTACTCGGTTTGTTAGCAATGAAGATGGGGGAATTTTCTAAGTGCATTGCAAGGAATAATAAATCCATTCGAGCATGGAATGCATTTCATTGTCATTGTTTACACTGCTTGATGAGTATGGTTTTAATTTTTAAATTACGAAGTTAAAAGTATTGCTAATGAAGTTTGAAGAGTATTAAATTTAGCAACATGAACAATTTTTTTAAATGCCAAAATAGTTCGTATTAATTATAACTACGACTGTGAATGAAATATTGATTTTGTTTATTATTAATTAACTTTATTTATTTTAAATTGAGTATAATGTTTTTTAGCAACATTCAAAAGCATTTAGGAAAATTTTTTGCATGAATGATTATATTTACATATTAAACATTTGTAGTAAATTGTATACAATGTAAAACAGAATAAGAAACTTTCGAATAAGTTCTCAAAAAATCACTGACGAAAACAATTAATTCATTCCTAAAACAGAAATTCCCTTTTGAATTATTAACATTAATTTATTAAAATAATAAACGCTTACCATTGTTTTTACTCTTCACAACTACATATCTTAAAGAAGCAAAAGCACGATAAAACAAGAGCTGACACGGTATAGCTTAGCACCCAGGCAACGATTCACCTGAACCCACCATCCAGCATTGTTTCATTCGTTCACAATCCCACTAAGCGACATTTAAACCACCGAACAACGGCACGTCCTTTGTCCGTTTCCTCAAGGGAGGACAGAAAAAAAGGACGATCACTGTGACAGCGTTTTGTGACGTTCCATTAGCGCCCTGCTGACACGAAAATGGTTCATTATTACTTGGGCTACATTTTTCCATCGCCGGTCAACGTCAGCGGCACGTAGTCATCCGGAATAGCTGGGATATACGCATCCTTACCAGCTGGATCCGTGTTCCAAGAAGCGTTCAATGTTAGCAAACGGGCAAAAAAGGGCAAATGACTAAACAATAAGCGGTTCTTCCTTAAACGTTCGTTACGGGCAACAAAAACGACCGGGAACGAGTGCACGTTTCATCCTGACAGGATAGTGGCACAAAATGAGGTCAACAGAGAGAAATGGGTACAGTTTAACCACACCAGCAGGATGCAAGGTGAAATGACAAATCAACCTGAATCTTGGTTCCCATCCAGATTGATTGCATTGTTTTCGTACGGTTTAAATAAAGGAAAAAATGGACAAATGGCTCATACTTATGGTCAAAAAGGATTAAGTTTTAATATTTATTAAAACTACATTAATATTTTTAAAACCAATTACCGAGTGTAAATAAAAATGAAGAAAGATAGGATTAATTTTATTTCAATCAAAAATACTGAGAATCGCATATGGAGCACCCCCAACTTTTAGCAGCGTACAGTAACATAATTACCTGTGATATCAGATACTTATGCTGCACTTTGGCCTGTATTGTCTGCGAAAAAAGACTCATTTCCGCTATTTATTGAAAATTGCATTTGTGATACTTGGAAATTTCGCTGAATTTACAATTTATCGGAAAGCGGTTAAACCTTTAAAATCACGCAACCTTTTGTGGCAGTGTCCATTCCATTTTCCTGGAAAAATAAAGCACATTGCATCATTTGATCTGCAGGTGTGGTGGTGAATAGAGTTCGTAACACATCATTATTTTATTTGTTTGATCTTTGACTATGGGCAGTGCTATGGGTTCAACTTGTTCCGCTCGAGTGTACAATATCGAACAGAGAATTCATGCATTGTGTTGCTGTCGAATGTCTCATTGAGTTCATTAACGTAAGCTTTTGTTACAATTTGCAGCATTGATACGTTCCTGAACTATGTTGAACAACGCTAAAGCAATATGGAAATGCAATGTGCTGTCACAATGGCCGGTTAATCAACTAAACGAACGAAAATGGATCTAACTTCAGACAAAATAGGTAGCCACTGGGTCTCTACTGCTCCTGAAGTCGTCAAATCAATTCCAATAGGTCCAATTGTCTCATTTAGCAATACGGCCTGGCCGTTCTTAATGAATAAAAAAAATAAAAAAAAAATTGTCTCATTTCTTTTGGAGTAAAATTGAATGTCAGCGGCCTATTTAAGAGCTTATTCCACAGTTAATTCTTCAGTCGTAAGTTAATAACATATCAGCAACTAAAAATCCCAAAATTGTCCAACTATAAAACGTTTAATCACTAATTTGTTTACGTAAAGATTTCATATCATATTTATCGTACGTGCTACTCATCATTCCACCAACGCACCAATAATGTGCCTATAATTTCAAGTATCACACAACAGCATCACTAGACACGGAAGAAGTATCGTTCGAACAAACAATCTTTAACGTTGATCGCTTTCCGTGCGCACGTGCGAACATTCTTGCTCCATTTGTCGCAAACGATCTCGTAGGCGAGAAGCGTTCCAAACTTCCGCTATTCCTGGAAATGCTCACACCGAAAGGATAAATTGATAGTACGCGACCTTCTGAGGTTGCAGAAGGTGTACAGCATCGATGCAATGTCTTCATGTTTTCGCCCGCGCCGCCTGAAATGAGGCGGAAAATGATCTCACCGAAACGACTGACTGTCACCGGCGTGTTGCTGTAGGGTGCTGCATGTCTGTTAAGCGTTTAATGGCGCTTGAGGCCATTTTCTCACCCGTGGTCATGAATTAAAACGCATCGCACATCCCGTACACGGACGCACAAGAAGGACACGATAAGGGACATCGATTCCGTGTGATGTGCCGAGAAGTTGAGGTCATTTATTTTACTCGGCTCGGTTCCTTGTGCTCATACCGAACGATACGTACATGGAAAAGTAGCAAAAAACAAGCTAGCGGTTGGGAGGAAAGCAAGAAAAATGGCCTGTGCGCGAATTGCCACCACTGCCGCGATGGGTGGACATGTGATGCCGATGCGGCCATTTCTGTCAGTGACGTACGAGTGTCGAGCAATGATTCGTTAATAAATTATGTGCTTCCCGGGGGTTTGTGGCCACTCCGCTCGGTCGCACTAATGGTTGTGCAATGTTGGGTGATGAGACGCAAAAATGAACCCCCACCCAATGGCCACTGGGACGGTTTGTGTGGCGAGCTGTTGATTATCATCGTGATTCGTTTCAGTCAGTGTACGAGTTTTATTTATTTTCTCCTTCAACGAGTTTGTCGCTCATTTTACGCAAAATTTGGGGAAGGTTTGTGTGGTTTTTTTGTACATACAATGTTTATGCATACGCTACGGGAGGTGGTTTTCCAGCGACGACTTTATCATCGCGATGGCACTTGACTTGATTATGATTCGCGTTGATTGTTACGCACACTCACACAGACACGAGCGGGAGTGGACAGTCATTAAATGCTCCGTCCAGAAAACCACACTTACCGGACAAGTGTGTAATGAAGTGGACACTGCACCGTAGCCTCGTCGGCGGATGCGCGATGGGACCGCTAAAAGTGTGATTACAATGATCGCACCCATTATGGAAATTATGGATATTAATTATTGATTGCAGTATGGCACCGTATGTAAAGCAGGATGAATGTGTCAGCCTCTTGAGGTAATTTGAAATATGCCCGATCGAGGAAATGCTGCTGTAAATTATTGTGCTGTCGCGATGTAAATTCACGTATCAATATTCAAATTTGCTTTTGCTTAAGGAATTGATCCAGATACAGCTTTGTAAACTATTATGGATATAACTGTGTCTTCATCTGAATATTGCTTATGTTAAGGTCATGCTTTACAGTCAACAGATTAATATTGATTTTATTTAATATTCATCATTGCATTCACAAATATTACCTCCAGTTGTATTCTCCTTGCTTGGCTCAGTAATTTTGCGATAAAATATAAAAAATGAAATTTATTGAGAATAATTTAAAAAACATAAAATCGTTTGAGACTTTTATTCAAATTGAACTTCAACCTGTCAATGCCATTGTTTACCAACGTGTTGATGGCGTATTAAAACTTTTTCAATGCATAAAATTTATTCAAAAACCCCTGAACATCAGCGCTCATACGCTCAAAAGGGAAAAGTAAGCAAGTGTTGAAAGAAATTGCACCTACTTTCTCATTGAATTTTCACTTTTCAACAATTGTTCCCCAGTTACCGAACTGTAAAGGGAATATACAAATACCCAGATAAAGATGGAGACATTTTTTTCGACCATACGGTTAGAAACTTTTCTCCACAAACACAATTGAAATGCTTGAGCACCGCACCGCAGGCAACCGAATGGGTTACGAAAGATTTTGGATGAAAGTGTCCTTTGCCATCGTGGCGTGCGGATTAGAATTGTACCTTAAGCAGGAGCTAAAGGATTACATGCTGTGCCCCCCCATTCCTACGGAAGCTCGGACAGGATTTGTCGTGTCTCTCTCTCTCTCTCGTCAACCACGGCTCGTAACGAATCGTCACAAATTGAATTTCTTACTCTACCGAGACAATGCGTGGGGGCCGAAAAAGCTACCACGCTTTCCCGGAAAGGAACAAAAACGAAAAATACAAATGCGAGCCGTGGTCGCGAAAGAATGTGAATTCATTTCTCTCCTCTCCCTTCCTGTGGAGACGAAGCAAGTAGAAGAAGAACGAACAAAACACACACAAAAAAGGAAACAACAACACAGTAAAAGTCCGTCGTTGTGAGCGAAAATATCCAACAAACAGATGGTAAAGCCATTGAGGTCAAATGAACCTTCCCCTTTGCCTAGTCCTTTAAAAGGAAAACAAAATGGTACAAAATCGATGGATAAGAAGGAGGATGATAAGAAGGAGGGGAAGTAAAGAACGGGAACCAGACAACCGCAAGTGTATGTGCCGGTTAGTGCGTAAGGGGTTCGCCGTACGATGATCGTGGCACATTTGCTTTCTCACCACAACTTGCCCGACTTTTCACGCCCGTGCCGGAAAAGGGCTCTTAATCTTGGTGGTGAACATAGACAACAGCCTCAAACAAACAGCCCCAAAATGGGGGAGAAAAGTAAAAGCGATGCTAATGCGGTACACGTAAACACATACACACGCGCACAAGCACACCGAAGAATGAATATTCATGAAAGCACAATAAATTTCGCCGCAAAGTTAATAAAAATAGATTTACTGACGCGCAAACTGGTTTCGCAAAATGTCAATGGTGGACGCGCAAGGTTTTAGACCATGGCTGAATTTATTTGTTTTTCGCCATTGGAAAAAATGTTAGATCTTTTCCGACTGATGTCGTCGGATTCTGGCACGATTGTCACTCAAGAAGGTATGTCAATCGGATAGCTCTTACGCCGGGTGCCGATAATTTTGAATTCTTTCTTGGCACATTCGACGCGGGGAAGAGTTCTTATGTGATAAAACCACCGTGATATTCTTTATCGAGAGCACAGTAAACACCTTCACCGAAGGAGCGATGCAATGATTCCTTTTGAGGCCACAAAGCGTTTCCGTCAAGCTGTGCAACGGAAATCGTAAAATGCATTGTACGGTTTCTGCCTTACTTACTGGATTGGTGTAGCATATCCGACCTATGCAAACATTCGTTGCCGTCATTCTTTGGTAGGAATTTTACATCTCCTTGTCATCGGATCGTTCGCTTGTTATAAGCCTAGCAATGAAAATGGTCGGTCGTTCGGTGGAATCGATTTAAATCCTTTTCTTTCTCCGCTTTCCTTCCAGATCGTACTATTGTGACTGCTATGCTGGGTTTAGTGGTCCCGATTGTGGTGATGGTCCGCTGTGCAAGGATGCAAACGTCTGTGAGAATGGTGGCACGTGCAAGTAAGTGTTATTTAGCTGACGATTTGACTGAGTTTTTTTTTATTTTGTTCAACGTTTTTATAAAATTTTTGTATGAAATTATATGGTTTTTTAGCACATGTTTTATTCTTCTCAGCTCAAAATATTATCCTTTAATTATTTTATTTTTATTTCCTTTTGTTACTACAATGCTTTAAGACCTTAACCAAAGTAGTTAATATTTCACTTTGCCCTACAAATTATAAGCCACCAGGCGCCTCCATCAGCTAAATGTCCCATAATTTCCTGTTAATTATACACTAACATAATACTAATCGTTTGTTACCACCCCCACGTTCACACGCACATTCCAGTACGCCTTTCAGCGTTAAATGCATGCTTCATCATTTTACACTTTATGAGGTCGTCTTCCTCATTCGCTCTTCCACCCATCAACCACAACCATACTGAAAGCTGCAATATTAATAGCAGCTTCTACTTTCACTTCTCCCCACACCCAACCACACACCTACCCTTTGTTGTGTCGTCGTAAAGCAGGAAACCTTCGCTCATTAACAAAACATAGGCGCTAAACAGAGCTTGTCATTCTACCGCTTTTCAGGCACATCGGTGACAACGCTATCATCTGCATCTGCCCGGCCGGTTATAAGGGCAAACGGTGTGAGATCAACGAGTTCGACGAGGTCACAGGTAAGCGCACCGTCGGTAAATATCTTTCCCCATTCACCCTGCTGGTTCCATCACCGGTTGATGCATTGACGATGGTGGAAAGGCATTCGTCTTTTTCTCACTCTGCCCGCATACTAATTTCCTTCATACCGTCGCTCCCGTACACATTTTGCCCGAATATCCTACAAAAACCTGCTGATGAAAGAGGATTTTAATTAATTAGCCACTTTAACGACTGTCATCTTGCCAAGGATAATCTACCACGGAGCCGACCGGATTGTTGCTGGTGGTCTGTTTGAACACTGAACAGTAAACAGTGTAGTGATTTTCGATAATGCTTTGAAATTTTGAGAGTATTTAAGGGAGGGTTTTTATTATTCTCTTGTGGAGTATAAGATATTATTTACCAATACAAAAGAGATTGTCTCAAAAAGATACCGAGAGGGATGGTCTCTTTATTAAAGAACACATTTTCAACATGCCTTCAAGGTTAAATCTTTCATCATCATCGCATGATGTCAAACTGTTACTGCAAAATATTATGATATGATATGTTCTTCTCTAATGGATAACCCTCCAACGTACCGACAGATTCTACCAGACTTCCTGGTCCTTAGCCGTCCGGAATTGAAAGTCCTTAGCGCACAGGTGCGTAGCATGTCTACATGTACATCACACGTCTACACTCATGCCATGTATCGCTTGTGGAAAACAATATCTTGCACTAGAGGTATCACATCACATCACATCACCGCACCTCTCAACCTTGAGCCTTGCGGAAATGAAACACCCCGACAAAGGGTGCCAACTTGTCATACTAATAAAAGCAGTTCTCAATCATGTTGCTCGATTGTTCCTACCGGCACTGCACTTACCATCTGCCACACCGGCCGGTTTGCTTACCTGCTGACCTAAATGCTACCAGCAAAGTGATTTTATGTTCGGAAAACACATACCCTCCGACAGGACACTAAATGCCACAAGTAAATGGAGGCGCCCAGTACTTCAAGGAACGCTGGGGCTTTATTCCGCTCAACAACATTGGTCCTTCGGAGGAACCACCGTGTGCGTACCATCAAACGAGGGAAAAATGGTCTCTGCTTTCTGGAGGACACATTTTGAGGAGGTGGGGAGGGAAAAGAGCGATTAAACGAAAATTTCGATCGGGGCCGGAAAATCAAAAGGATCCACCGGGTTCGTGGAAACGGACGCCGGCAGCTACGGATGGTAAACGTCAGAAAATAATTTTGAAAACGAAACGAAATTGATTCTTATCTTTAATTAAATCAGCCCTCCAACGGTACCTTAGTACTTAGTACACCCGAACGGGAGGTGGGTTTGTTCGCATATTGAACACTTCCCGGCCACCTGCCAGCAAAGTCGGGACAGCTTTTGAGGTTCGGTTTCGGTTCCATGGTTTGGGGTCGGTTTGCTTGTTACATGTACATCGTTGAGCTTTTACTGTCCCTACTGCTATTGCTTGTAAGAAAGCTACCGGATACACACAAGGCGCCGTCCTGTGGTTTGACAAGGAAATAAAGCGTGTTGTTTTCTTTTTGGGAAATATTTTCAAAGAAAATGAACACCAAAGGTCAAAGTATGGATACCAATCGATCCTGGCCGAGAAGGTGGTTCAAGTTTGGTGAATTATTTTGAGACTGGATTATGTTTTTTGATAGGATCTCTTCAAACGGAACAATATCAAATTTCTAGACTCCCATTCAGGGCGGCCAACGATAAATACAGCACAAAAGCTGACCATTAAAACCCACAACCGTATTGTTTAATGGTCGTACTAGCGTACAGACGCTCGTACTGTGTTACATAAAAAAGAAACTAAACGTTTGTTCTAATAAAACAGTGCACTCTCAATGCGTACTAACTACGTCATCCCCAAAAAGCATTCATTATCGTGTAAATGAAAGTAACTCTATGAAAAAAAAAGCATTCCAAGTGGATGAGGATGCGTGAGTTTCTAATTTGCTGCCGCTGCCGGTGTAATGGCCGATGATCAAAGTTATGAGCGAACCGGTCGCACTTTGAAGCAATTAACTTGATTTAGTGCATTACCATTTGGCAGAGCTACCAACTGCCTGCCACCGCTGAACGTTCCGATGCAAAACTGTGCGCTGGAAATCAATCTAATCCAGCGCGCACCGTTGCTTTAATTGAGTGTTATTTTATTGATTGACTCGAAACGCGGCCACTCATTAGGCGGCAATTAGTGATGACGAATCGTTGGCTGCCGGTTACGATTCCGTGCTCCGCAAAAAGTCAACCCACTGCTAGATGATACGAATCATTGATCTTCATTAATTAAATTGAATTGCTTAAAATTAATGTACACGATGGTGGGATTTGCGAACGTTTCAACCAGATATGGAGTCAACGAATCCTTTCGAATTGTAAAACTAACATTTGGGTGCAATTCAACTAGACAAACTCTAGCCTTGTAATGCTTAATTTACTTTGTAATTTACTAAAAGTTTTCCTCGAAAGTTCTGAAGTATCTGTATATTTTTCTTAAAAAATCAATCTGGCAGGATTTTCTGTAGTTCTACTTGATGTTTTAGGCTGGATAAAATCGCTATCAGTACACTCAATTAAACTCATGCCGATTTATTTCAGGTCTAAAAATCGATAAATTCTTTATGGTTTCATGTGCAGAAAATAGATATTCCGAAATTATAGCTCCTAAAATGATAAGGAAGAATCACAAATGACAGAAAAAATATTAATATTTAATTCATACATTTTCTCAAAGTCACACCCTCAAAAACATCTTCCATCGCATTTTTATTTTCTCCTTTCATGTGAAAAATCAATTCCGCCTAACGCATCTAAAATTGTTATGAATAATTCAACAAACATTGTTTACGCATGCCAGAGATGAACTTTCGTTTCAGTTCCCGTCGCTTGTTGCATCAATGATTGATCGAGTGGTCTCATTGAATTTGCCGAGAAAAGTACCTTCGATTAAAATCATATTCCAAACATCAGACAGCCCTCGTTTCCGAAAAAAAACGTCATGGCAGCATCTTTGTGTTTGTTTATGTCAGGATTGATGAAATAAAGCACCGCACAGAACAACATAGGCTCGATACACGTAACCAAAAATAATACATAACGTTAAATTGATAACGTGCGCAAGGACCAAGTTTTGTTTGCACCTGTTGGCTTTGCTCTGCACTTTAAGGACACCGAGGTACTGGGCCGTTTTTCCTCTCGATTGTTCCCATATTCGTGACCCACTGACTTTGCCTGCCATCGACGATGATAAAAGTCATAAAAATGAATTTCACCAAAAGTTATTAAGATAAAATTCAATAATTTTTATTAAGTTTGCGATATCCTCTTTGCGTGGCAGGTACGTTTGGAGATCAAGATATTACAGCCCTATCTTATTGCCTATTTGCTGCTGGTTCGATTCGTAGCCGGTGTGCCATTTGCTGCCCTACCAAAGCCAATCCCAACCCTCTTTCCGACAACTTTGTAAACGTAATATACAACTTTTTCGAGGTAGCGAAGTAAAAAACATCCCGTCCCCAACATCTTGTGAACCCAAAAAAAAATAAAAAAAAAAAGTCACAACTTTACCATAAAGCACATCATCCACCACGTACCCGTGCCCCTGGACAGTGTACCGAATGCAGAAAATGTTGCGTACACATTTCGAACAACTTGAATGAAAAACGCTCAACAAAAGAGCAGGAGAGAGAGAGAGACAGAGAAAAAACTTTTCCACCTCTTCAGCACTCCATGGTAAAGTGGCCGGGACGATCGGAATCGAGTTTCGTTACGTGTAGTGGGAAGGCGAAATTTATGCTACTCAATGGTGACATTCATGCTGGAAGAAAAAAATAAAAATCGAGGAAATAGCAGCAGCAGCAGTAGCGCGTACCTTGTCAACCACTTCACATTGTGGCACTTTTGCTTTTCGGTGGTCGGTGAAAATGTTCGTCAGACAGGTAGCAGGTACCCTCTACGTCATGTGTTCCCAGTCGTTCATTCATGGCACTGACGTATGCTCCGAAACGATGTTGAATGTATATTTCTTTTATTTAGTATAAATAATTGAAACTAGTTTCGATCAACATTCCATATTCTGTGCTCATTTGTGCGTTACATTTTGTAACGAATCTGTAGCCGTTCTGTGCCCGACAAGTTTATGTACTTCGAGTGGTTTGAAGAGCAAAAGCATTTGCAGAGAGCTTTTCGCAAAAATTATGCTTTGCGTACATATCAATAGTATGCATCAGGTACCTTGGTACAAGAAAGAATTCGTTTGTGTGTTGATTTTTCTCTGTATGAATGCCGTTTTACATACAAACATCATTTGTTTGTTTGGAGATATTCAATTATATAATTGCCATCACTTTCGAATATTGACTAAGACTCCTAATTCTAGCTGAAGCCTTCGACAGTTTAAATCGATCAGCTCTATGTTGTTGAGAAATTAAGACATCTTGACTTGAAGCACATTCCTTGATGAATAATATTATACAATTTATTTTCAAATAGTGTTCTTTCGCTGTATTTAACATTTAATAAAAACATAACACTATTTTTCGCATGTTCAACACTTGCACACCTCTTTTAAACTATACCTCAAAAAGAACTCACATTGTCTTGTGCTCGCCGCACTAGTTACTATTTCCGTGACTCCCTTTTCCGATGCGATAAAAAAGAACTATTTCAAACTTTCATTTTAATGCACCACCTTCTGACTTTTGCCTTCCTAGCCTTCCAATGTTAGTGAGCTACTTTTGTTCCACTTTTCGCGAAACACCGCCAAGCGACTACCGCAACGGAGTTTGCAAATAAAAGGTATAAAATTTTAATTGGATTTCCAAAAGCTTAACTCAACAGGCGGACTGCTTAAGCCTCACAAGTCAAGTCTCGGGCCACAAGCTCACATATATTTTGTGGCCTTGCAGCACCACAGAATGAAAGAAAGGCGAAATAAACTCTAGGTGTCGAAACACCTTCCACCAACGAACGCTGACTGTCAATTGGCACATCCGCGCGCAGAGTTGTATTTGTGCCTTTCACAGACACACACACACATGCAAACACACCTTTCCATACGTTGCTTGAAAGCGCTTTATCAAATCGTAGCATTTTCCCAGAGTAAATCTTTATATTACCCTCACCTTAAGCAGATGCTTATGGGTGTATGTGTGGCCTCATTTTCATGACTACCGAAATATTTATCTTTTCTTGTTTTTTCGACGGAAGAGTTTTGCATCCGGCGTTCCATCCGCTGGTGAGTGAAGCCGAATTGCCACTGACTGAGCGGCTGACTGAAGAGCAATGGTGAAGAAAAATCATCGACCGTCTCCAGGCAGGGCCAGACGGGAGTATGGGAAGCGTCTACTTTGCACTTCCTCATCAGCAAATTAACAAGATTTATTGCTGTTTTATTTGGGAAAGTTTCATAATTTATTACGACCACAAGGGCGGCGTCTGGCTATTGCTGTGCCATTTCGGAACGGGCGATTATTGTCACTCTCACGCGTAGTACGGGCTTCCACCAACACGAGATGTTTGTCGAAAGGAAGAGAGAAAGAGAGAATGAGAAAGTTTTTTTTTCTGGATAAATCCCGGTAACTTTGAGGGAAATAAAAAACCAATCCACCACGGCTGCATTGTTCGACTGGGCTGGAAGGAAACGTTCATGGAATTCCATTTTAATCCATAAGAAATTGGCTAAACCGTTCAACTTGCTTCATTCCCAGCTGTCAAGACGCGCGGTACGGACAGATTTTCTTCCGCTAAATCACGCCTGCAGGTTTGCTTTTACAAAAACGGAAAAAAGCATGAGAAATCCGACACGTTTCGGATTTGGCAAAAATTTGGCGACAAATGCTTCACCCCATCGATCGGAAGTCAATAATTCATTCCATCGTAAGATTGAATGTAGTGCCACGTTTTGTTGCCAGCACTCTTTTGTCTGCCTTTTTTTCCTTAGTTTTTGTAAATTTTACCTACCTTCAGCTTAGCCTCAGAACATGGATTTTGTCCTTAAAACGGAGTGTGAGAGAGAACGAGAGAGAGAAAAAAACCCCTCGCCAAAGGCCGGAACTTTGTGCGTCGGAAGTGAAAACGACATTAATTATGTCGTAAATCAACTTTGGACAATACTTTCCATTCGGTGGACCGATAAACCTTACAGTAGCTGATCCTGGCCGCTCCTGCCCAGTCCCCCAAGCGGTTGGGAGGATAATTGTGGCTAGGTGAGAAAAAGTTGTTCCTTTCACTGCAAACCGCTCCTTGTGGGGAGGCCAGCTAACGAGTCGGCAACAACGCCAAGCGGTGATAAAATTTATATTTCTTCAGCGCTACAACAGTTCGGTCTTGTTCGGTTGTACAATAATGATGTTTGTAACAGGTTTGGTTTTGTTTTGTTGCCGTGCCGTGTACTTTGTACTTGGATTGTTTATGGAAGTATAAATTGCGATATTTTGCTACAGCCACAACATAATTTCCGTTTGGGGAAAGTTGTTGGCCAGTGGTCTTTTGTGTTAAGAGCGATCAGTAAGGGAGCAACACAAAAATCAACTTAATTTAGCTAATATAATATCTCCAAGGAATGACACCTTGAACTACGAAATTTATTATGTTGTTCAAATGTTAATTAAGTTCATTTTGGTCTTTTCCTTATCGATGAATGTACATTTTCCTACTGGGAAGAAAATGTACTCTTGTGTAAACTGAAAATAATGTAAACTCTAGATGCCATCACAAAAAAGCGACGAGAGTAAACTTTACAAAATGATATTTGAAAGTATTCACTCAAATTGGTTAGACAGAGTAGAAATCACTCATTATGAGTTACTCAGACTCATTTCAAAAAAAAAAAAACAAACGTTGGAACATTATTTTTAAATACAAAACTTCGAATAAAATAACAACCATGATCGTGCTACATGATGGTTATTTTCTTTTATTTTAATATTGTATTTATTCTGTACATCATATCAGTTGAGATCCGAATCAGTTACTCACAGCCCTAACAAGAGATGAACTATGATATGTCACATTTGGCAGCACGTTTATCAACTGTACCATGGGACCAATCTCATATATTTCCCAAAACATATCACCTTATTAAAATATGAGGTATAGTAATCACCTTCATATCACAACAGCCATTATTTTACAACAACTTTTCCACATTCTCATACCGGCGTGAGAGAGAAAAAATCTCTAAATTATGTTCCGCTCCTGTTCGTCTACCAAAATGGCCTAAAGAAATAAAATTCTACATTCACGCAATGGACACATGCACACCTGAAAAGCTTAAATTGCTATTTCCTTTACACACCAAACACCACTAGCTCAACAACAAAAAACACCCATTTGCCCGCCCGGGGACGGCTCGGTTGGTTTGGTGCCTTCGTTAAATATTTACCAACCAATGATTTATGCCTACCGATGCAGAACCGCGCACCGGTCTCATCCGATAGCACCGGGGATCGGGCAAATACTCTTTATTTTCTCCTGAATGTTGTATCCACTGCAGGTAGCCGTGTAACCGTGCGTAAATGACCAACACCCCGGGTGGGCTGGTAGCTGATTGAGTGGAATCGGTCGCCAGCTGCCAACCGGTAGGAAGAAACCGTACAACACAACACTTTTGGCAGCTTCCGACCCGATGGCGTATCCTATCTGGGTGGGTGCAGGTAGCGATGAGCTCGATATGATAAGCATAAAATATAACAATACCATTACGTGCACGAGGATCCCATCCACAACGCCATCCACCCTCAAAATGTCGGCCCCATCTTCACGATGTCTTGGATGGCCCGAAAAACGGAATCTTATGTGGCGGTTCTGTTTGTGTTTTTTTTTTACTTGTATATGTGTAGCCTGGAAATGAAACTTGGCAACCGAAAACGACCGGAAAGGAAAATAATCCTGGAGCGATTTATGCCGCAACTACGGACCGACATTACGGCCATTTGTGGGGCGGTCGTCATCATTAAACCACCACTCACACGAACGGTACGTCACGTCCATGCGTTGGGCAGCAAGAAAAAGGGGCTCGATGCCCCATATTCAGTGCATGGTAAATAAACCGTTTTGTTCACGGCTAATGATGATGTCACCCGTGTCCTTCCATCCACCACAAGCGGTACAAAATACCCGCCCTGTTTTTCGAAGCATGCGCTTCGTTTGGGAATTTGTATGATTTCCTTTCCGAGGGAGTATATTTTGTTAGGGCAAGGTGGGACAAGTAGCACAAGTGAAGAAGTGTTCTGCCATGGCAAAAGTTAAAGTGTCGGGTGAAGTTGTTCAAGTTCAAAGGAACGAATGTGATCTCACTCACTCTGTCCGTTCTGGTGACTTTCACCGAGTGACACCTTTCGTGAATGGAAGAGTTCTACATCGCTTGCAGGACACTTTGGTCCGGGTTCTTCTTTACCATTCAGACCAACTCGGCACACAATCCACCAGCATCCGATGTATCGTTTTGGTGTCTGCGTCAAACTGTCCTCGAGTTAATGGTCCATAGACTTACGTCCTCCGCCCCTCCCGTACCGGTAGATACTATTTTTAGCATTCTCTTTCCATATCATATCAACCATTCGGGGTTACGGTGGCAAGTCTTCCACCTACAGCAAACCAAAACTTACTGCAAAGGATGAAAATTTGACCCAACTTTCTTGTCCGTTTTTTTTTCTCTTCCTCTCTCCTCCATAGGATGCAATCTCGACAAGGAAGGCGACGACTGCTTTCGCCAGTGTATTTCGCCCGGTGACAGTCTCGACGTGTGCCGCTGTGACCAGAGCATATCGTCCTCGAGTAAGTATCGAAACCTCTAGAGCGTTACACTGCGTTCCCTGCTTTCCCGTACCCGAAACAGTGATGCAACTGTGAAGCAACTCCTTTTCTGCACGTGACAGGTGGGCCGAAGACATAACCCCCACACAGCGGGAAGTTGGCAGGAAGCGATAAAGTTCAGATGTCTTACGTCCAGCACAGTCGAAAAAGGAGGAAAACAGTAATTTTCTGATCAAATCCACTGTGTGAATGGAAGAGGAAAAGGCTTGCCATTGTATTTGTTTTCGAAGTTAGCTCCCCGGAAGAATAGAGTTTCTCTCCCACCGACAGCAGGAAAGTTCTCATAACTTAAAGCAAAAACGTATGTCAGATTGCATCGTTTCGACAGTGTACCTTTGAATAGCTTCACTTTAATACTCTTGAAATTTTTAACGTCCAGCAACTCGGCGCCTGTGCACACTCGGATCAGTGTACGATGCACTACACAAATTTCGCCCCTAAATGTATGCAATTGTGTGCTCACATCCATACAAAGTGGCATAGTGAGTAAACAGTTTAAGCTACAGTACGTCCAAGCTGCACAATACTTTCGGCAAACAAAGTGTATGTTTGTGTGTGTGTCTCCGGATGCTTATTTGTTCATGCTCATGGAAAAATGTCCAGCACGCCCAAGCGTGCGCCAAGATTACTTAACTGATTGAGATATGCATCTCCTCCCATGGAAGTACGTGATGTTTTGCCAAGCATTGTTTTTTTTTCTTCTCCTCCCCATTCAGGCACACACAAACGACAAACACTTAATCCGGGGGCTGGATTGAAAATACGTGGAACTTTGGCTCATTTATATTATGCCTACGTAGGAATGTTGTTAAATTTCGCCTTATTAAACCCTCGGCAAACATTTGCATGCTCGTTGACACAAACGAACCGAAATCGGCACTGTTCCTCTCGAATGGCTGCCAACCTGGTGTTACGCAGCAAAAAGCAAACACTGTACATGATTAATGGTTTATGTCCGGGTTTATGCTGCTTGCCTTTCACACCTTTCACATCCCTGTTTGCAAACAACCCACTAACTTAGTAGCAATGAATAATTTACCCAGCAGATACGCACAAAAATCAAAAGCCATACCAATCACGCGCTAGTGATACTGTGGTAGTTCCCTCCGTGTTTCTTGCCCCAATGGTCTAGGTAGCTTTGCTCCCCCTTTTTCGCATACATAATGCAAAGAACGGACGACAGCTAAGCCAATGGATTAGAGTTGTGCGAAAAACTAGTTCCCCGTTCCTCAACACTTCATTATCGCTTGGGATCGAAAGCACGGGTGACATAAGCGTAAATTATGCATTAGTTTAATAGGCCGATTATCGGCTGGCTAATCGGTTCGGGCAAGACTACGTACGCCAAAACTTCATTATGGCCGTTTTGCTATGGCCTGCTAACCAGTCCCACTGACTGACAGCACTGATAAGGGAAGCGAAGAAAGTCATCGTCAGCACAAAAACCCACCAAACCCACCCATGGCGGAAATTTACTCAACTATCTTTTCCTGGGAGAGGATGAAGAGGATGAAAACGAAGTGGAAAATTATATCACTACCCTACCCCGTCCATGTTGCCGTTTTGCCATTGAAAAAGATTATGGTTTTGATGAAAGTATAGCTTAGATAAGGCATAGAATGTTCGCCTAATGGCTGTGGAAGGGGATGATGAAGCAGGAATGAGAATGCAAAACAGTGAGAGATACGGATGCAAAAACTAATCAGACTATAGTGTACGCAGGCATTAATAGGTAGAATGGGATAAACGGACAGATAAGCCATGCTTTTCGGATCCACCTATTACTAAAGACAGAGGAAACATTTGAGTTTTTCATTAAGCTACTAAACTATTTCTCGGTTATAGAATTTTTATTCAGGATTCAAAGAAAGCAGGATTAAATGCGTCTAAAGAAATTAGAAACTCAAACAGTAACGCTACAAGAATTCAAGAATCGGGACCAGTAGATAAACGCAGCTTTAAACACACATCACAAACATTATTTCCGCATTTTTTCCCTCGCAGGTCGTGGAAGAGCCAAATACGAGATGACGGTACGGTTAGCCAACGCATCACACTTCGAGCTGAACGACAATGGCGAACATCAACTCACGGAAAACACGGTGACGGTGCTAGAAAAGCAGGTAGGTTGCATAACTGCAGGCGCTCGGTATGATTATTGGTTCTACCAACTCTCTCGCACTCCTGCAGGATGTTAGGGGCGGAGGATGAGAATCTCATTAAAATGAACAACCATTTCAAACGCGCTCCTTTATCGCCCCATTCATACACTCACATCAGTCGAAGAAGTAGTTGTGTAACTTTACAATTTTTATGCGCGCTAAAGTTACATCAACCTGGAATTGTAACGCACATGAGATGTGATATTTTTAATCCTCTCCCTTTCAGGAAGTGTGACCCTAGTGGGACTATTGCTTTCGTTTTTATTTATTTGTCTGTAGACTGAGGTGAAAGCTCTCTGTCTTATTACTACTAGCACATATTAAAGTGCTGAGATTTATCTCAATTTGTAAACTCGACGTACTCTACAATCTGTCAAGCTAACATCGGATAGGCCTGCCATTGGCTGAAACAGGCCCACGCGGGACACAGTTCTTTCCGGTGATGCCTATTATCCTTATTAAGTTTGTCGCAACCCCGTCAAAGAATGTTCTGCGTCAAATTACTGCGCTCCTCATCGTTATCCTGAAGTGGTCCACCGCCACTCAGCGACTGGCTGAACCGGTGCGGTGCGTTAGCGATGGAGTTTAGCACCCGTCGCACATTACCGCCGGCACGCTCGTTCCAGGAATTTCGTCCACCTCGGCTTTCGCTGTTTCGGTCGGTGCCAGATTCCTGAATAGTTGGCATCGCTCCCTCGTTGCCGGGTCCACCGCCACCACCACCGCCCGTACTACCGCCCCCAGTGCCACCGGAAGACCCGACCGTGCCTTCGTTGCGTCTTCGCAGTGAGCCTGTCGAGCGGAACGAGCGTGACATGGGACGGAAGCGCCCAAGTACGGATCCGCTTCGGTGAAGTCCTTCGGTACGACCATCGCTTGCAGGGCTGTTGTGCGTTTCCAGCAGTGAGGTAACGAGTTTCTCCAACAGTTTCAAATCGGCCGTCGTCTTCGTACTCGAGCCGGTGGCCGTTGCCATGGGATTTCCAATTTGTCCGCCATTGTTGGTCACACCGGATGTCGCGGAACCCGAACCATGTCCAAAGAGACGCTCGGCAATCTGGAGAGAAAAATGTTGACAATTCGTAGTATCAGAGCAGCCCAATCGTTTAGGATGTTTGGAAAATTTGGACGAAAATTCATTCTACGCTCTGGCCATCAAGAGGATCAACAGAACAATTGGAGCATTTGATTAGTGCTCAATCGCTGTTTAAGAGACTCATTCGTCAGTCGTCGCCTTTTTGTCAGTATCGTTTCAATCAAAATTATTGATTATGTGACGAGATTCAAATTAAGCATCATCGTCACCCACATGACTCACCCCAAAGGTTGTGGCGTATGCAAAAGGCGTCGGTCATCAATGACCTACTGCAATTAATTCCTATTCATACATGATCCGTGTATCATCGCGCTCAAAACAAGCTTCCACGATTATGCAGCCCTCTAATCAACAAAGCACACACCTGGTGCCGGTTTAATGATGGGTCGAGAAAACACTACAAACAAAAACACAGGCAAAAAGCGTATGATAACACAAATTTTCCATCCCACTTCCTAAACCACTCCATATTTCGCTTTCACCCCCTTTTTGTTCATTTTATTATGCACATCCATAAAGAAATCAAGCAAAATGGTGTTCGATGTGAGGCGGGAGAAATGGTGTTCGCCGCTGGATTGAAAGCTAATTAAATTTTCACTCAAACTCGGCTTAATTATCCCTGTTCATAAAACGTGGCCGTTTGAGAGTATGAGCTACGCTCAACGAAGCGTAACCATACTGCCTCTCATACATTGACGATGGGTGGTGTTCATGGGATGGATAGCGGGTTTGGGATATTTTGACCTGCAAATTGCAAGGCCTAAGGGAAAAGGGAAATTCAGTTCAAGGTTCAGTTCAGGTTCAAGCATGAACCTACTCTACGGGTAGCCAGGCAAAAAATGCATAGACGAGTAGAAATTATTTTGTTTATGAAATCCAAGCTTGATTTAAAATCCTATTGATTAAAGGGTTCGCTGGGCTCTTTTTTATTTATTCGCTTATCCACGAGGAAGATGAAGTCAATGGGAGTGAGGCAAAACAAATTATGTTTTTGCTTGAAGACTACTCAATTGATTATAAAATTTGAATGAACAATAGTGTCATGAACAATAGTGTCATGAACAATAGCTGTCATGCATTTTGTATAACTTTAGGCGTATATAACTATTTATGAATATCAACCACTCAATTTAATATTTTACTCAATTAGTTCTTACTTTGCATGATATGAATTTTCGACAGCAATTCTGAATGAGTCTCAAAGGCTTTGCTGGCTGTTAAGCAAATTATCACTTTTCAAATAGCACGCGCTAAATGTGTACTATTGTCGCACGTGTCTATGTAAACGCACACCAACCAACACCCGGTTCCACGGTACCACATTAAAATGCATCATTCGTCACCATCCAGCGGTGTGCGGGCTTTGGCACACGGATGTCCTTGATACGTTCGTCCTTCACATGCGTACGCGTGACAAGACGACTGTCCAACTTTTCAAACTCACGCTCTCATGCCACTGTCACAAATATATATCGTACGCCTTTAGTTCACGAATTCAACCAGCGCGTCACTGTCAAAAGACAATCCCTACACATACACAAAAGGGTGAGGCGCATATGCCATTATGTAGGTTGCTCATGTTCATTCCCACGATAGCGAAAATCGCGTACAGGACACACCAGCCGTTGGGAGTGTGTAAAGATTTTTAAATATGCCTTCATTAGCCTCCAGGTTTTTGTGATTCTTTCCGAACGTATGGGGCCAAATCTGCGTCTGTCACATTGTGATACACGTACGCGCGCGTGTGTGTGTGTGTGTTTGATGTGTGGCGCCAAGTAAAATGACGCAAAGCAACATATTCGAAACAAAAAGAGCAAAACCCAATTCGAAAGCGATCCTGCAGATGAAATGAAATGTGTGCCATTTAAATTCATCTCACGGTTGAACGCAGTTTAGTTTGTTTCTTTTATTTGTTTATCCTACAGCGTGTGCGTTTCAAAGTCTCAGCCAGTTTATATGTTTTATTTTAAAACGGATTATGTTGCGTGCCTTTATTTGTATTGATTTCCCTTTTTATGTGAAGTATTTGTTTGCTGGTGAATAATATTCACGCGGCAGATGGCAGTCACTAATCCAAACCGTTTGTGCGAGAAAGATTGATATGAGATAGAGGATCGCAAAACAAGTGACAGTTGTTCACTTGTGTGAAGTGAAGCATCATAACGCACGCTTCCACACAAAAAAAAATGCTCATAAAGCCTTCAAAATAGATAAGCATCTGAAGACATTCGTCGCGCAAAGCTTTCCCGGGATCGTAAAAATTATTCTTTCCCCATCGCCACACATTAGCTGTGGCAGCTGTCAGATATTGTTTCGTATTCGTAAGCTTCAGTAATGTTTAGCAGTTAAAAGAATGCTCCGCTTTCCCAAAGTGTCACAACGTTGTACGTGTGTGAGACATTTAGCGTTCCAAATGTGTCGTCCCAAAAATATTCAGGCAATTGTCGCATTGAACAAAAAAAAGAAATGCTACAATTTGTGCTTGGCGCCATTCCTATCCAGCAAAACGTTGTAGTACAAACTGCAAAAATGCTTTCCTCATTATTATTCCCTAACAAGGGACACCAATGTATGGTGTATGTGCGCAGCTAGAAAATCCACCCTTAAAGCGAGCTTACCCGATCCTGCTCGACGGGCAAGTAATGGGAAAACATAATAACGACTTGACAGCCACTGGCAGAAATATGAAATGTTAACTAGAAAGAATCCGTTATGTTATAAGCGGGAAAAATTGTAACAGAATACTGCATACCTAGGCAAAGCACACGAACATAGACGCAGTAATGCTAACGAGGCGCACAGACATGACTTGTTCTGTGTGGAGTTGGAAAAAAATAATCTTCCAACAAGTACGAAACAAGAGGTGGTGGAAATATTATTTTCACAAGATACACTAGCTTTAAGCGAGTCTAATGAAACATGGAACTACATTTCATGAACTTTCCAAGCAGAAAAAAATAAATAAATAAATAGTGATACATATCATTAGTATATATGACAGCATATTTTTCCGAAGAATTTAATATTCCATTGCTTGGGTGCAGCATCGCGCTATTTATGTTTCATGCTGGAACATCTCCACCAACAGCAAGGATCCGTTTTTGGTGAAACCGTGCAGCATAAGCTTTTGCCCAACCACCGCGACATGCGCTTGTACCATCTTAATTTTCAAGCCCGGTTTGCGTTCATTTTCTCTTTCTGGCGCTTTGCACTCGAGATAAAAATAAAACTCAACAGCAGCTTCCACTTGATGCAAGTGAGATGATGCTTTCCTCACCCGAAGAGATAGATCCGTAAACATGCAACGCCACATAGCATGGACGCGCACGCTATGGTGTTGTTGCACGTATAGTTCCGTGTGGCCCCATGACTTATGCTACCACCCATAAGTAACAATGTACTCTCATGCACAACACGAGGACGGGGTCGGTCGGGCTGATCTTCACCAACGCTAGCCACCGCTGAACAAAAGGATAGCAAAAGCCAAAATCAACATTTATCAGTTGAGAGTGAAAAGCATGAAAAATGACAAACGAAGCTAAACATGAACCGGCATCGTTCGTCTGTTTTGTTGGAGCAATTTTCCGCGGCCCTAGTGCGGACATAAATCACGGACGTCGGTGGTGGCGGTGGTACCGGTTTCGACGAAACGAAATACGAAGAAACGATCCACTACACCGACGACGAGCGGTCTGATGGCCGATCATTTGTACACAGCAGCTGTGCGTCCGGTTGGTGCGGGCTGCCAATCGGTAACTCCGGTTTAAGCGGCACAACACTGCACCGGGCTCGAATCTGCATAACCAGGGCCTGCGACCTGCACACAGGGCGAACAACACCAAACAGGGCAACATGGTTTATTTTTTCGGCTTTTTTTGTTGTTTAGTTTACATCCTCCTGTGGGCTCATCATTAGGAGTGGTGTACCCACCGATCTAAACCACCTTCGGACGCGTCTCGAGTGCAAAACGGTGGAAGATTGTTTGTGCGGTACGATGTCGGCGATCTGGACTGACTTGATTGCAGAATAATAGAATTTGCCCTTCCACTTTCGGGCGGACGGGATGGTTTGTATGTGAAGCATGTTTTCATTTGCTTGCTCTGGGCGCTGGCACGTGGAAAGGGATGAAGTATTATTAACTTTGGATGCTACTTGAGATGTATCTTACCATTCTTTGGATGGAAATGAAAAATTTTAAGAGGAAAATTTTAACTTTAAAAATACATGAAACTCCGAAACGCACTAAGAATTAACGGATAGATTCGAGCCACCTCGAACCTTCGAACACCTGAAGGTATGCAATCAATGCATTTCTGATATGTTTGCCCCTTTATTAAGTTGGTTCGATTATTATAAATCTTGAAAAGTAGGCTTTCAGGGGCATTTTTTAAATGCTAGTTTAAATAAATATTGCATACATTCAGGCGTTTGCACTGAAATACGAACCATTAAAGGAAGAAATACATTCTTACTTGTATGTGTTTTAGGTTGACAAGAAACATATTAAAAACAGTAATAACTACGTTTAGCATTCGCCCTTTATAATACAATATTTTCAATGTTTACAAATATTGTGTTCAGCACAGCTTACACGTTACATAAATGTAGGCGCTTTATAGCTTTAACACAGTTACTCAAAAGTGATAAAAACTATTCCTCCTGTAAGGCGCATGCTTTATGTGATACAGAAACACCTGCAAAACACTCTACTCCATCTGGTCCGGGCACCTTTCTTTAATCACCGATACTTCACCGCTATATGTCAAACCCTGCAAACTTGATCCCCTTGCAGAGAGTTCAACGGTACCCAGCATTATTCTTCTGTGCACAGCAGCGTCCCCAAAACCTTTAGGTACCGCTAGGTTCGGGACAACGATAAATCGCTCGGCTGCAGTATGGAATATGTACACCCTGGCACTTAAGCCACGCCACGGCTGTTCGATCCGTATCGGTTCCAGGTCACGGTCCCAAACACATTCTTCACCGTTCGATGACCACGGTACTGTCCGTGCAGTGGCGAAACTTTGGAATTTATCTCCCGAAGAATCGCCACCTGATCACTCGAAATGCTTGAGAAGTGGAATGAGACTGGGTTTGTCCGCTTAATTTCACTCTCAACCGAGCCACGATGAAGGTGAAGAAACGTGCCCCATCGAAAAATGGGCACTGACAGTGGCACTGTGGCAGACTTACCTCACCGGCTGCATTGCTGGAATAGCTCATCCGCTTGACCTTTCGATAGGTGTCATCGTCGACGGCTTCCTTCAGGGCCTGCTCGAGTGCATTCTCCAGATTCCGTGCCTTCGGGTCATTTTCCAGCTCGGCATAGCTGCGATGGCGGGAAGGACGAAGGAAAAATCGGAAAGATAAAGGGTAGTTTAAAGAAGTGGCAGATACACACACACACACACACACACATACAAAAACAGCCTCCGAAATAAATCAAATTGAAAAAGGAACGACCCGGAAAAACGTTAGCAACCGGGGAAATATTTGTATCCCGAAAGGTTCGGGGCGGTGGCGCTGCTCGGTTGTTGAAGTCGTCGGTGAAAATCGAACCGACAAATAACTTTCAATAGGGAAGTAGG
>AXCM01002311.1:0-31140 GCA_000473375.1 Anopheles culicifacies | reverse complement strand
ATTTACCAACACTTTTTAACAGATAAGTTACCTTGATAGTAAAACCTGTTGGTAAAATTAATTTTACATTGAATTTTTAATTTTCACAGTATTTTGCAAACTTAATGGTTATGTCAATTATTTCTCTAAACATGGTTGATGTTTCGCGCGTCCTAGAAAAAAAAAACATTCCAAGAATATCCGCACAATTCCACCCGAAACGTGTTAATGAACTCGCTAATGTGCGCCACGTCTAATGCCATCGCTCGGACACTGCGTTGTGCTGCTGCGAAAGTGATCATTCCATTCCCATCCCGCAATCACCCCGTTGGCCAACGGCTTGTGGGGTGATTGCATTCGCACTGCAGCCTCCCGACAGCAAAGTTCAAGTTTACGATCCCAACGAGGGATTCACACGGAGGGGCCAATGTTTGTGCTGCCGGCGGCTCATCCGGGGCCACTATCATTAGCATGTTTAAGAGCAGGTTCCAGCTCGCTTATTACGCGCGAAACGAGCCCACTCTCTGGACGCCCGGGATGGAAACTTCCCCTCCTATTGGGGAGTAGGAGTGAATTGTAGAAGGCTACGATCAAAGCGACAACATGCCAAACAATCGCAACTTGCTCTCCGGTACGTAGACAGTGCGGTACGCGAAGAAAGTACCAATTAGCACCCCAGTTATTATGAGATTTTCCGAAGAAAAAGTACACCCAGGTGACTGGGATGATAGCTTAATTTTTGAGTTCACGACTCTGCGTTCCCTGCGTTGCTAGTTGAGCGTAATGACTTGAGAGTGAGAGTGCTGCATGCGTAGTGCAAGGTGCTGTGATTGTGGGAAATCTGTCCTCCCTGCTAGTGGTGCCGGGCGTGGAGAGACGGCCGAGGTTACGGTACGTGTTGACTTATGCTATATCCGCAAGGTGGGACATAAACTATCGCTTTCGTTGACTGCAGGGTAAACAATAATGCCCGAGGAAAGTTTAATTGAAATTTGGTGCGATGTTATTGGGGGGGTTGGAGTTTGAGTGATGGGAATTTAATAAAAAGCAAATTAATTAGGTAAGCATGCTCTGTGCAGAACAGCTGCTATGTATTTGCATCTAACAGAGTAATTTTCGTTGTTCCGCTCTCAAGGGAGCTCAGGAACTTGATGAATAAATATTTGTGCTAATATTACTCACGAAAATCCATTGTCAGCACTGTAGGGAAACCTGTTGCTCTTCAGCTGGAGGTTATATTGTCACATTGGAACAAATGTTAAGATGTCGTTATACTGAGTGAGAAGCCAAGAGGTTATTATACAGAGGAATGTAGCGAAACATATTTTAAAAGGTACATAGTGACAAGATACTTATTCAAGTGACTAGCAGTAGCTGGCACTTGTATCAACTCTTAACATTGAAGTGAACTCCATAAAAATACTAATTTGAATAACTGTAAGGGATATAAAAAAATGCAAGGATATATTCACAACAATTGGTTGGTCGTCCGAGACCTTCATGACGAATACTTACAGTTAACATTGCAACCAATAAGAGTAAGAGTCTGCGTACTTCAAAGGTTAATGGAGTATCTACTATGCAAAACTCATTGAAGTACATGATTTATGCCTCTACTAGCAAGACTTAAAAACGCTACCCAAAGAATCAGCCTGGTGTGCAGTGTTCTAGCCGAGAATTCCAGCAAAACTCTCAAGTGGCTAATAAACTATGATATATCCTGATTGCTGATTTAAGTACCGCGAGTGCCTCCTTCATGTTTGCACACACGTCCCGCTGATTGCCACTGATCAGTATCTTTAACATTCCAGCAAAGCACACAGCTAACTGTGTGGGCTTAATTAGTGTAACTAATATTTCATTACTCCAGCGTCCTCGGTACACCGTGCCTTATACGCCTCAGAATGTGAGTGGATTTTTGCGTGCTCTAATGAAGTGATCATTGGTCCGATGAAGGTTGAGCGAATGGGAGGGCATCAGTGGTACCGAGTCGTTTCTTTACCGTGCAGTACACGGAATGTCCTAGACTGCCTCGAAACGGTACAGTTCCAGCGGGCATGCACTGCATAATATTTTTTGCAGTTGATCGTTGCATATTCAAATATTCAATTCCACAGAAAGATTAATCTCGAAGGAGTTTACCCATACGGCACGCAATTGAATCCCTCCGGAACCAACCCTCTGCTGAGGTGAAGATTTGAATAGTAACAATCCGATTTAGATCATGTTGACTAACCGCCCCTTTACGAGTTGCCCATAAAGAGTGGTGGTCCATTTCGATCACTTGCAGCATAAACGTAAGTCATGCGATGTGCTGTATGCTGGCCGAGCTGGACACAACATCTGACTCAGCTTCCACTTGACAAAACCTGGCACGGTTTGAGGTCGAGTACATCAAGAACGCGACCAAATTCCTTCGAGGGAATCTTACCACGGCTGTGGAATTCGAAAGCCCAACCTTTTTCGTGAAGCTTTTTGGTGGGTGTGGAGTCCGGTCGAAACTTCTCCGAACGTGAGGTGAAGGGATTTCCTAAATCTGATTCGTTTTTTTCGTTTGCTCGTGTGCCTCAAACTTCAAGGCCTTCGTTACCGAGGGATTCCAGATCGTGGAAGGAGTGTACGTTCGAACATAAATTGTACCTCCTCGAAATGTTTGTCTCTGGACTAGGGTAATATTCTGTTACGCCATATTGGTGTTTTTATTTCGTTTTGAGAAATTTTAAGACTTGCTGCAGTTTGGAGCATTGCGACATGAGTGAGCAATAATGATTCTCGCGTTTTTGGATTAATTCACTGTTTGGTATTGCTTTGAGAGGATTGCGTTGCAGATGTGCTCATGATCCGCTGGTGACTGCATTTGGGCAGACAAATGGACAAAACGTGACGAATTGTGCAATCGAAGATTCTGGCCGAAATGGGAACGAATAGAAGAGGACCACCAACAACGAAATGCTTTTGAGCTTTAAATTTCGATGATCTAAGATGCTTCACCGATGGTAAAAGGTTGATCATGTCTTACACCATTTATTTTATGTTTAATATTCATAGCAAAAAGTATACTATACTTTACGCCAAACAACATTATAAATTTTTTTCCCTGAGCAAAAATGGTTTTAAATAGTTTTAATATTTTTATTCATTTATTTCAAAATACTACGTTAAACGTCCACAACTATGAATGTATTTCAAGGATTCCTCAAAGGAAGAATCAAAGAAGAATTAACTGCGCTTAGTAAAAACGACCCACATGATCGCCTTCTTGAAACTTTATAAATCCATCGAAAAAATGGCGCTACATAAACAAGTTCAAGCCGAAATAGGCTTGCATAGTCAACGCAAGAGCTAGAACATGGCTAATTGTGGTGATTGACGAACAACAGCAGGAGTAAAATTTACAACCAATAAGTTTCGATTAGCAAATCAGTTTAAGCGCATGTGAATGGTAATAGCTCAAAACAAGTTGCAAACAGGCAATCGTTGGGGGAAAATACACACATGAGCAGCATTTACAAGCCATCCAATCAATAGTTGTTCGATAGCCCAACACACAGCACATTGCAACCCCTATGGCTTTGCAAGACAAATGCACATGAACGAGTTAAAAAAAAAAACCCACACGTACATGATTTGTCTCACGCTATCCAGTGCTTGCAGTGCTTATGCTCATAAACAAACGACCTCAGCTTGGTGGGGTCTATGCTCGTATCGAGGTGCACCTGACTGTCCAACGAGCAGCGTTTGTTTTGTTTCCTTTCCCAAGAACTGCGAGCCATTTCTGCAATCACTGTGATTAGAGTGGCCAAACGCACGCGCATCGTCCCATAAATCAAACCCATGGGTCTACCCTTATGGGAGACCACCCTCACGCGGTCCATCATTTTTCCTGCACGCATTGCATTCACAACCGGAGGACCTGAGGTAATGCTGCAATCTCACACGATCGGTTCGAAGGGATTGATCGAGATCGATCGATCGATCGAAAGCGTACGTAAGGGAATTGGGTTTCGGGGCCCAAGAATAGGAAATTGAATGGGGTGAGTTTTGTACTGCAATTACACCTTCATAAATTTGTATTAATGTTTTCACGCTTCGGTTCGTTTGATTGCAATCGATGCCGATTGAATTTTAAGCTTGTTTCCCTTTCAATGGGAACGGTATTCGTGAATAGTGTAGCTGGAAGGAGCTATGGATCGAGAGGAAATGTTATACCGTAGTTCTATGGAGCCTATTAATGTCTCTTGATTGCTGTCATTGGTTTCCCATTTTGAGGCGAACATGATCATAGGACTTGATGCCGAATAAAACATACCTGGAAGAAGAAAAAAAAGGAGAAAAAGACACCCATTAGACAACCATGAAACTACTATCGATTTGTATCATAAAATAGCATAGTGCTAGACATATTATAAATTTTTCAAATGTGTGTATATATTTAATGAAAAATATTTCATTACAATCGCTTATCACTCGTTGGCTGATTTTGCACACTTTTCCTTTTCCATTACATCATTCACCAAAATATATTGCGGAGAAATTTGATACAAAAATAAAAATCACTTTCGCTCTTCCGAATGCCATTTTTATGTTTTAGTTTTACAAACCCCTGCCGACGCATCCGCTGCCGATACACGGATTACCATTAGATACCGTAAGCTATAAAACATGTGTGAATGCGTTGAAATAGGTACTGGAAATAAAATAAAATCCATGCCGACCCGGATGGAACTGCACCGAGCGCATAAAGCTCAGCCAATAAAAAGAAAACCCATAAAACGAACGTAGCCAGCAAACGCACACCAAAAAACGGCTAATCGAATGATTTGAAATCCACCGAAATACAGCTCACGCATGCGTTACGAATCGGGATGTGCGGAAGCGTTCATGTTGCGTAGTGTTCGTGGCCACACAAGCATGAGAAATATGGGAGAGCTAATACGAACGTACGAAAACGCCGAATGCGGTAAGGCACCGCAAAGCAAGCGCGAATTAACATTTTTGCTAATTTTTGTGTTCGATAACTCTGCGAAGATTAGATGAAATATTTTTTTGCACTCTGTGTGTGTGTGTGCAAATTTACATTTTAACGGCGAAATGAAAGGCAAAAATAATTATTATAAATTTCATAATTAAAATTACACGCTCGATGAGAAAGATTGTGCAACGACGTGCGCAAAAAACAGAGCAAAATTATTCGAAATAAACGCAAAAAAATTGTAAAAAGTTTTATTTGCAGGTTTTTGTTTGCAATAGAATAAACTTTTACAATTTCTCACTTGCGACTTGCATTTTCATCCGTAGATTGAGTTCTCAGTGAAGCAACAATCATTCGATAAAGCCGATGGGCGCTTACGTCGAATAGGTAATCGATGTGGTTCCACTTGCGCAACCCGATCAGGTGCTTATGCACGACGTTCGGCAACTGGTCGGCCAACTCTTCCACATCCTCCGGCGGTACAAAGTTATCTCCCGCACTGTAGTACAACATGATCGGTGCCGTTACATTGTGGAGCGGATATTCCGGTGGAATTTTGGTCCCATACCGTTCGATGTTTCGCACCGGACCGTAGTCATACATTTGGAAGGATTTTGCCAGATAGTTCTGTCCGTAGTGTAGCAGCTGATAGACAGAACACCCAGCCGGTGTGTTGGCTAGAATTTCCCCCAAAACCGTACGATTGATGGAATCATGTACACCAACCAGATACCAGATGTTCGTTAGTACCAAACTGGTTGGCACAAGGCCCGTCTTATGTCCGACGTACACCAAGTCCACTGACGATCCCGGACCGCGTCCTCCGATCTCATAACTTCGCGTTAGCTTTGCAAACATTTCCAGCTCATCGATGCGACTGGCGAAATCCACGGCCGGAGATGTGGCGTGGTAAATGTAAGCGGCCGGTGCCATCAAATGAACGCTTGCAAACTTTCTGTTGTAGTCTGGACGCATGCTTGCCATCACCAGGAACACGGTACCACCCTGCGAGTGTCCAACGTAGTGTACGGTGTCCGAGGACGTGTTACTCCGGATGTAGTCTACCATGGCGGGAAGATCATACAGTCCGATCTCGTGGAAACTAAACTGCCAGAATTCCTTGTCCCTGCTGCTGAACGTTTTGTGCTCTTTCGAGAACGTATTGCCACGTACATTGCCCATCCACACGTCGTAACCTTCGTCGGCGGCAATGAAAGCGATGGACTTGTCCGGTCCTTGCACGGTCCAATCTATTGAGGAGCTGAGGAGCCCGTGTACCATAAGCACGGGAGGTTTATCTGATTTGCCTGGAATTCGAACCAGGGAGAGAATGTAATCATCCTGTGTGGTGACTTTGTGGAGTTCTACCGGATATCCATATCGCGCTACCGAATGGTGCTGCAAACGATCGTGGATCCAGTGTATTAAACGACCAATCTTATTTAAGAGTGAAAGTAAATAATTATTTTTACCAAAATTTCTGCCGGCTTTTTGACGCATAACACTTGCACAGTGAAGAGCACCAGTGTCAGAACCAACTTGAACACGACGCTTCCAACCATGGTTGTAGACTAACTGTGTTCTGTAATTTTTATCGTCCGTACACCAAATTACAAGTGGAACAGTGTTCCTGATCGTATCGCGATTGTAATTAAATATTTCCAGAGCATTATTAGAGCATCATTGAGAGCAGATTAGACTACCCAATTTCCTGTACTTTTTATTGAAAACTTTTTTTTATATTTAAAGGAATTGGAATTCATTTATAATCAGTTTAAATAAAAAAATAATGTTCTTCGTAATACGATCGTATGTAATTATCAATGGAAAACGATAGCAAACGTTGTTTAAATACAATTTCCACTCATTACGATGTATCTTTGCGTACGGATCGTAACATTGTATCTGGTCGAAATGACATTCCTTGCATCATCATCATCATTGAAATGTTTTGCACACGAAGCAACCGAACCATTTCATTAGCTGATCAACGGTATCGCAACGGTACGATCTTGTCACGCACGCACGCACTCATCTCCAGTACTGCCAGAGCCAGTTCCGGACCATGTGTGCAACTGTCACATACACAGCGATTAAGCAACTAATTGTTTTATAACGAACCATCCAATCGCCATAAAAGTATGACGTTCATTATGCAGTGATCACCGCGCTTACGGTAATAAAAGCTGTCGAGGAGAATTAAAATTTATTCGCGAAATCAAATATGCATTCAACGCTGATCGCTTTGCAGTTGTCGCACAAAATATTCCTCCAGTGTAAAACCAGATGCTGTTTTAATAATCTCGAAACAGATCGTTCAGGTGTAACTGGAAGCACAATTGAGTGGAGTGGCATTATGTTACAGTTATCCCAAAAAAAAATGACACTAATATACTCCGTGGTAAAACAGCTCAGCTACACCACCCTTCTAAATGGCAATTTTTAAACCGAAAAAGGCGAAAGTTGCTCATCCGACCAGCACACCGAATCTGAGATCGGAGCGAAAACTGATGCGAAAGATGCCAATCAACACTGCAGACAATTCATTCGCATCAGGTACGTTGGAAGCAAAGATGTACATTCATGCTCACTTCCGGTTCCGGAAATGGGGAATATTCTTCTTTTTGACATCTCGACATAACGATCTTCTTGATGATGGTTTTCTCATCGTTGTCACTCATCTGCTGCTGGTGGAGGCTGATTTTTATCACCTCCAGCAACACGAATGGAGCTCCCCTTTTGCAAGGAAGGAAAACGGCAAGTACAACTGTCTAGTCCGGTAGACGAGTTTTCCAATTTTCCAACGCCTTCCAGCTCAAGTTGCAGCTCACTTTAAGCGTATGATTTGAAGCTACTTAGCCAGTTGCGCATCTTCAAGCGCCACGATGACGGCCCTGACGATCATGTCGGCCGATGATTGGAGAAAATTGCAGCGAGGGAAAACAAAACAAAAAAAACCCGCCGACAACAGACGTACGCCGCTGGAAACGGGCTGGAGTTTCCGTTGAACGCAAAGCGTGCACCGTTACCACGTGGAGAAAATGTGTGTGAGTATGTTAGTAGAAATCTGCGGCAACTAACTTGGACGATTTTATAAGGCAAACCGCAGCGTCGCATTTATGGTTATGGGCAAGTTTTCTCTGGAGCATAACCGTTTGTGAGCGTTTGATGAGGGGGCGAGTTCAACAAACTGTTTTTTCCCCCTCTTCTTCGGCTGCTTTTGCACAAAACGATGCATCTGATTCATCATCTGGCAGAGAGTAAGGGCAAGATTTTCCCCTAAACACAGGGACGAGTTAATGTGGTTTGGTAGGAACCGTCACTTATCGCTAATGATGATCGTAAATGTTTGCTGCCTGGAAGAGGTGGATGCAAACGTGCAAGTAACGGAGTGTTTTAAGTGTGAGGGCTACCTCTTGCCTCGTATTTTAGGATGCATCGAGTGTGAATTAACGATTAGGTTAATTTTAGCGATTTTTATCAGAGCGCTATTATTGTGTTCATTTTTCATTAACTCTTCTCCCTTTCCGTTGCAGTATTGCTTCAGGGCTATTGTGTACATACTTAATGTGAGGTTACTACCTCATAAGTTAAAGTAAGGCACCGCCGTTATGTTTTGACCAAAACGTTCATATTAAAAATCCTCATATCTTTTAGCTTAAAATTAGCTTTATCACCTGTTAACAAGCCATAAAACGAGCGTTTTTATTTCATCCGGATGCGCTGCACGACTAACGCCTCCGGCTATTCTTCCCTGCAGAAGCGGCTTAATCAGTTGATTTTATTTAAACGCGTCAAACGTCAACATTCCAACAAGACTCGACCACACACACGCACCGCAACCGACACAACCAGTGGCTTCCTGCGACACCACGCTCGATAATGTATGCCGTCGTCTTGTGCCAGTTCCGATCGATGTGCGAATATTTATGAAGGAAGTCTGCAACCTCTGATGTGCTGTTTGTGCTTCCGAGCCCAAGGACGCCGCCTACCAGTCGCTCCGAATTGAATTACATCTTTGCAAAACACAATTCCTGGCCCGCAAAAAGCTAATTGCTGTTTCGCTCGAGATCTTCCAATCGTATGAACATATTTGTCCACACCCGTCCGTGGGATGATTTCGTAAGCTTTGCTAATGTGCTGCGCCACCGTCATCTGGAGGGATCGTCTAGTTTTGCCCTTCTACGTACAGCCGTGCGGAACATGTATTCCGTACGTTGGAAGCGTTCCGTTCTGTTTTCAGATCTGTTCGCACCTTAAACGTTCACGGTTGGTGTTGCATTCTTTGGGAGGCAGCACAGGCACTGTCGGCACGCGTCCCGAAGGTAATTGCATACAGAAGCCTACCATGGTGTGATCGTGCCGACGGTAAGGCCGGGAATTTCGATATAAAATCGAACAATGAAAACAATCATCTTAACTGGTGGCGTTAAAGAGGAAAAAAGCATTAAAGTATGACGATGACAACGTTCGGCGGTAGGTGCAGAAACCTTGCCCACTTATGCTACTTGTCGGTGCTTCGGAAGCAAATGTCAAGGATTTGGAGAGCCCAACTATATGGTACGGTGGCGGCGTGACAGTTGTAGCCGCAAAACCCATGTCGCCGTCTTTCTCAGCGCTCCACAACAGTAGATCGTTGAGATTCAAATTAGTGTACTAACAATGTCGTAAGTTTGCTAACATCGTCATCACTAGAAGATGGGTCGATGGGAAAGATCTATGTCAGAAAATTCACGCCCAACCAAAAACACCGCCATGTGAATCCCAACGAGGTGTGGTTGGTGAGAACGCGTATTGATTGATTGGATTGACCTTTAGCAATCCGCAGGACCGGATGTGGAACCTTGCCCTCGAAACATACGGCAAGGCATACGGAAGGGTCACACAGAACATCGAGTGCGTCGCAATTGGCGCCATCAATAATGAGATGATATATATACGAGGTCACTTCTTCACCTCAGATCTGCACTTACGATATGATGCTGCTAGAGCTCCGAAAAAACAAACAACAACCAAACATCCTTCAGGCTGATTATGTATTTCTATGTAGATGACTTCGTTCAAGAGCTCACTGGCACCGAGTTGTGAAGATCATACCATTGTTTCAAGCGATCGAGTGCGATAGAGGAGGACCGGCGCGTCGTGCTGCGGACTGGGTGATAATTGCAGGGTATGTGGCCACTCGCACTTAATTCGATCGTTTTGATGTTCGAAACAGCGTTGAGGGGAACAGTGAACCAAGCAAAAACTTAAAAGGTACAATTCGAAACATAACCTCGAATAGTTGGCATCGGAATTCCTCGAAGGGTGTGATTGATGAAGGTAGAGGTTTAAGCCAAATTGGATGAGATTATAATAGGGCCAAACAGCGGGTACTACACATGGGTAAAGGTTAAACGGAAGAGATTTATTAGTCTATCACCTAATAAAACGTAATAGGATGGTAATGAATGCTCGACACGTTAGCTGTTTTGATAATGTTATTGACCATTTAGAGGGATCATCCCTGATCTCAATTTCATCCCACCGAACTGATGTTCACCCCGATTTCACGGATGTAGCAAAAAGGTCCTGCTTTTGCTATAATTATAGACACACCACAACACGACAACAGAAATAGAACACAATAGAAAACACGACACCAATGAGGCTTCGGGTCATAAATAATTCCCACCAAAGCTTGTTGTACGGCATTATAAGTCAATCTGCCACCTTACACCGGGCATACGATCGGGAAGCTTGATCAATTAATCTTCTTCGCCCCACGCCAAAAAATTGCCCAGTGGTTCGTAGATCGTGTAGATCAGGAAACCATACTGCAAAGCCATTTCTACAAGCCAACAAACCAGCTCGTGTTCGAGTAGCATCGGACGGTGCTGGGTATTGTACTATCCCATGTACCAGATTGATGATAAATCGGGGCCTAGCATCAATCAACTGTTCCCGATCATCGCAACAGCAACGGCAAAAAATGCCAGCGCGCATTCGAATTTTTAAAATGTAGACATCTATCCGGACACCGGATGAATGCATCGACCTCTGGACACTTGTTATTTATTGATTGACTGCAAAAGGTTGTTATTAACAGAATCGAAACAAGTTTGAAGGTCAGGCGCAATGGAAGCGTTGGCTTTTCAACTTTTTTTTTACAGCTGTACCTCCCCCGAATGTC
This sequence comes from Anopheles culicifacies, assembly GCA_000473375.1. Classification (NCBI taxonomy): domain Eukaryota; kingdom Metazoa; phylum Arthropoda; class Insecta; order Diptera; family Culicidae; genus Anopheles; species Anopheles culicifacies. Next base: position 20,017 of record AXCM01002311.1, on the reverse strand, counting down.
CTAGATAGGTCGGCCCGTCCGTAGCGGAACATGGTTTTGGCCCACTTTACACTGCAAACCGGCTGCCGACGGTCATGCGGGTAGCGCGTGCGAGTCGGACATTGCTTTTCACTACTTTGTTACCGATTCCAAGTGCTCCATTTTTTTTAGGTCAAACCTATGCGCTCATCATGCGAATTTCGCATGCAGTCTTGATGTAGAAGCAGTGCAAAACTGGTGTCTTGATGTCTTGGTGCTCAATTTTGATCGCCTTGAATGTCATCCAAGATATGAACCAAGAAGGAATTAACCTGGAACAGAAACGTCCAAAGTCCAAGGCTCACTGGCGGTGGTGCAGATAGTGCGTGACAGAGGAGTTGTTCGTCGGTGCACGTTCTTAAAGACATTCAAAAGACACGGCGGGTATGAAGTCAATCCCCAAGGAATCTTTTCCCATGGATCGTTAACGATCACCGAACAGACGAGCGCAGATGTGAATGACAAACCGCCATAAATAAAACAATCGTTATTCGATACAGGCTTCTACGGATGGAATAATTCAGGAAGTAAAAGTAGCTCCCGTCGATTCGTTACACATACACATATACTAACACGTTGGTTTAGCTGGCTTGCTTAACTGGTCGTTACTGGTGGCTTTGTTAGTTTTTTTGCACACTACAGATCAACTTGAAGGTCGTCCAGCTGCTGGATTGATCCCATTTGATTCTTTCCTTTTTCTTAACAGCTGCCGTTGCGTTGTTGCGGAACGGAGAACTCGATCGGTCCGTGTGGACACCTAACTTGATCACTAGAACCGGTAGGCAGGTTTGATGGTAATGGGCCGGAAGGTGCTTGATCGGGACACGATCTTTAGTGGAATTTTCCACCGCATTGACGTTAGCTCTACCGGTGACATACTAATGACAGAGCGTGTTTATGTGAGGTGGTTGAGGTTTCTTGAACTCCGCTCGGAACGAATTCTGACCATGGCGATCGACTTTGCGTGGTTGGTACACGTTACGAGCTAGATTAAGACATTGCCCGGAGTTGAAATTGCTAGTTCGATGAAATGGTGGCGTTTATCTTGCCACTGAAACACCCGATGCTAGCTGTTGGTAAGACTGTCTGTGCAAACGATAAAACATAATTTATCTTTTAATTCGGACGTTATTATTATAATTTCCGCATGCCACTCGAGGCCCAGGACTTTGCAGCTGAATCAGATAACGTCAGCATAACTACCGCTTTTATAAGACCACAATGGAGTCTTTGACCTTCGCATAATGAAGCATTTTTGCACTGTAGTTGGTGTTACACGCCTACCCAATTGCTCCCTTTTACCCAAAGGTGCGTGCCCAGGTGCCACTAGGCTGCCTAATAGACTTATTGCCTGTAGTTGCTCAATAAGGCAATATTTTTAATGGTGCCCTCTGATCATGCCTTAGCTACTAAATGAGCTTTCCGAACGGATGCTGAACCAGCGAAAGGTTGTGACCCTATTAGCCAAGGAAGTCAACAGTTTTGGAATCGATCTATTTCCCAACGAAGCCTTCCAACACTGATCGATGCATTGCTGGTACCTTAGCAGGAACTCTCGGAGATGGAAAGAAAGAAAACTATCCTATGAACATAGCTGAAATAATGAAATAGTGACATCCGCCCTCAAACAACATTGCAGGATTTCTAGTTCCAGGTCTTATGAAGCGATTTACCAAAACACCATTAAAGCCTTATGAAGTTAGTTTTCCTCTCTTTCTCCAAGATGACATCACCGTCTGATTAAATTGGGTAAAACGAACTACCTAAACAAAAAAATCTCTACCAGAAGGAACCCTTGCTAACCTGTAGAACTCCAGTGCGCCATTCATGTACGAAAAGAAAGGAAGACTCGGTAATTGTGCCTGGGCCTCATCCGTTTTCTACTCTGGAAAGTCTACTGATTGACTTTCGATTTCGTTCGATGCACTCAACAGCATTGGCAGGAAATTGGATGGCTTTGGCGTACGGGAGCAAGAACCACCATCCGGACATTGGGTTCATCAGGTATGGGGCACACGCACCACACGTTGGTGCGTAACGTGGGACGGTACGAACGGATTGACAGATGGGTAGAGATGGGTTGACAGTGACATCACTGAGGTGAAACCACGTAATACACGGTAACGATCGTAATTTGTGCAAAAGCTGGCATGCTTTCTTCATGATTTTGTATGTCTGTTTACTTCTCGTGCGGTGCGCGTGCTGGAGGATGTTTAATGAATGTGTTTCATAAAATCGATATACAGTCGACGAGCAGTGAGAATGTAGCTGGAAGAGTGGGTGTTTATTATGTAATTGAAATTCGTTATAAATGGGTGGGAATAGAGAGCATATTTGAAGAATGAGATGACTAAGAGACTTACAAGAAGCTTCAATAAGTCAATCTAACTGCTTAGTAATATATTCATTGAATTTATCAAAAATAGACGGAAAGATGCTTCATGTGAAATGCATAAATTATCTTATTTTGTACGATGAGCAAACTTTGTCTTAATTAATCAAATAAATGCCAAATAAAGGCAAATTCTTTCTCATTTCACACGGTTGCGAGCAAAAAAACCAACATCATAATTCAGTTCATAACATAAAATTCTCATTATTTATTTCTGCTGGATCCACAGCAACGAAATTCCTCGCCAAAAATTTAATTATCAAACAATTTCCCAACCGACCGCTTGAAATACGTTCATCTCAATTAGCAGAAAGAATAATTGCATCGTTGCAAAACCTTTCACTCTCCCACAATCACCTGCGAGGTGCAATAAACTAACACAAACCTGCAAATTGTTTTAAATTAAGCCATCAAATTAAATCTAAACTGTCCGCGGCGCATAAACGGTCAGGGGTGGAGTGTGAGCTTTCTCACTTGTTTGTTCATTTCACGCTGGTCGCACCGTGATTCTACCGGCCTGTAATAGACACCGTTGCTAAAAGTTGCAAACTTTCCATCGGACCTGTTACAATCGACAATCGAGCGGGCAATTATCGTGAACTAGCGGGCTAACTTCCGCTGTTCCGTTGTTTTTTTTTTTTTGCGGTAACTGTATACTGGAGGTGGAGTTCCTAATTGAAACTTAATGACGGAATAGTGAGGATACTAATTCGGCACTGCTGGACTGCTGATTACACGTCGTAAAAATAGAGCGAACCGGCATTGCAGAAGCTTGCGAACTTACAATCTTACTTTTTGCGGTTGCTTAACAATCGTTCCATCCGATGGTGTCTTACGCCCACAGACACCTCCAATGTGAAGCCGAAACTTTCTCACAACGTTTGTTTTGTAGCTCGAGCGTCACCCTGGCCTTGTGGTTCGTTTGTCCGCCCAGGGAGGTTCGGAAGTTGTTCGGCCTCGAAAACCAAAACCTTAGAAAAGAATCTGCGCCATTCCAGCTGAGAATGTGTCTCAATTAGACAATTAGTAAACAGCACAAAACAGTTCCATGATCAAGCCGGACCGATATTGCACAATGGGCAATTCGATGGCTTTCCAGTGCCGGACTGATAAACTGCGATCTTGACTCCGATCGGACCTTCGGTTCATTAGACGATCTTCAATCGCAAACGAACGGCGAATGCGAAGCACAAATTGCAACCCAACGGTTTCTGTCGAGTGCGAATCGTATCACGGTCGCGGTCTTGGCAGATCGAACCCTAAACCGAACGTGTGTATGTGATGGATTCGGCGTTGCTGGGTTTCTCACTAGGCTCATTAGGCTTACAACGGTTTCTTTTCTTCGTATTCTACCATAGCGTCCCCATCAATATCGTCCAATCGATCGACCGTTCGACCGAGGAAGAGATATTGATCGATGTTTACTGGTTCAGTCGGTTACCGTTACCGCAGTTAGCCGAGGCCGCCGCACCGTTGACTCACCGCATCCAACACACCTTCGAACATTCGAACATTCGCGGTCTGGTGGTCGAGTGCAATTAACACCACACGAGGACCTCCACAAACACGACCGTCAAGCAGCGCGTAGCGGAGCATCACTCCGCATTCTTGTACGGCGGGTTAAATTGAGTTGGGTTGGGTCAATTCAATACCACCCTCCTGACAATGACACTGAACATCAAACATCCATGATGTTAGACCATGCTGAAGTGCACCAGTTTCAGTGCCAAATGTGGAGTAGATTGTACACTTAAGCGACTTAGGCACAAAAAGCCTTCGAAACGACGATAGGTGGTACACTTTGCTCCACTTAGGCGTGGTGCCGCTATCTGTCAGGTTCACGCACTATATAAGGAACTCCCCAGCGTAAAGTGAAACCCAAATAAAAGAATATTATTTTTGCACTCTCCACTTCAGCTGAGGCGTAGCGAATGGTGCAAGGTTGAAGATTCAAAAGCACGCTACACACCCGGTTTTTGGGGTGCCCAACATTCCACACACACAGTTGACCTCTGGACCATATTTGACAGGATAATTGGTGTACCGCGGGAGGGGTTTTATCCTCTGCTTAAGCAGCTCTAATCCACCATGAAGCAGCCAAAACTCGACGCTGCGGAAACCGATCGAGCGCAGGCGAAAGAGAGGAACGATTGAAGTGTGATACTGTATTTCCTTAAAAGTGCATACCCGCAGGTCGTAACAGTGCTACCACCTTGTGTCAGTTGTTTGATGAGGATTAATGCCGGATATTGGGGCGCTGATTAGTAAAAGTGTGCCACCCTGCAGATGGATCGACGTTCCAGTTTTGACCTAGACCTCATTTTAGATGATTTTCTCTAAAGGTGCTGTAGGTAGTGTGGAATTCTGCTAGTTCATAAGGCGATCGGTTCTATATTGAGGAAGCTATAAAACGCTTTTATACACTCCGGACAGCCCAATTTATATAGCAATGCTCCAATGCTCCAAATGCTCTCGCTTGAAGGTGAGCCCCAAACACGTACCTTTAGCACCGTTCGGGAACTACATCTTTCCATCTAGAGCACATTAATAAAACTGACAACTATTTCTATCTCTGATCACGATAACGCGATGTCGATCAGAAACAAAATACATTCCACCACAAATTTTCCACCAAACGATCTTTTCATGCGATTGCTGCAAGCGTCTCCAGCGATCTGTTCGGTCCAATTTAATCTCTCTGCTAGACGCGAAATCGACGCTTTGCGACGGTTGTACGTGTCGAGTACGCTAAGGTAAGGTCTTAAATTAACCTGTCATTCGGCAGCCGAAGCCTCGTCGCACTAGCAACACCCATAGCGATCCCGGGCCCATGCAGGGCAGCCGGCACGGTTCGTGCTGCATCGTTTCGGGCATCCTGGCGCATTTACAGGCATCCCCGCCAGGATGCCTGCCGGGCCGTGCCGAGTACGCGATGGCAATTAAATTAATTGCCTTTGCAGCATCGCGTAACTTGGGTCGGCTGCCGTTTGGATGTACGCGGGCGGGAGCAAACCAGTTCACCGAGGAAAGTGTTTGACGAGTATCTTGGCACAGAACGCGGTTTGCGGTTTTCACACCAACCGATGCAGACGCTCGTGGCGCGTTGGAACTCAATCTCAGAAATGGACTTTGAAGTAGAAATGAAAAGCCGGCAAAAACACACACACACCAACAGCTTCCAAACTTAGCTAGAATGCTATGATCGATGGTGGAAGGTTCATTAGTGGACGTTAGGGTGCGACTCCATTTAAGAGTGGTTTAGATGGCAAAAATGGTACTAAGTGAGAGTAAGACATTTGAGGCATTAATATTGAGGATCTTCAATTTCTAGTGCTAGTTTAATGATGACAACCTCTCAAGAATTACGTAATTTGCTTTAAACTGACTTCATGTATATTCTTAGAATTAAACTTGAAAAGGTTGAAATTATACATTTTTTTTGGAAAACAAAAATGAACATTCATTAGAAACTATACACCAAAAATAGACAGACACACCTTACGAAGGTCGGCGAGTCATCATACTCCAATATCTTTACCACCTGCTAGTAATCTTGGCTGTAGTGGTCCACACTAAGTGCAATTACATATCCAAGATAAATTGAGCACTTAATCTTAATTATCTAACCCTATCTGCAGTGTTTCGCACGGTTAGGTGACGCCGTTATATGACGCAAATTTGCACATGGGACATTCCTTCGTGATCGAGGTACCAATCAGTAACAGCTGATCGGTACTAACCCATCTCCCCGACTCCCTCAGTATCCCCGTCGGTGTTGACTTCTTCACTTGATTTGCATGTTCGCACACGCACAATCAGGGTCAAGCAGTTGATCTGCTGTTCATCATCACCCAGCAGTACCGATGATCGTGTTCGTGGTCTAGCCGTACTCTCAAGACATGCGTTACCTCATGCTAAAGTCGTACTATCGGCATGTGAAAATCATACCATCACGGCCCACGAGCGACCCACCAAGTTGCTACTCCTGGCGAGTCAGGGGCAGACCGGTACATTGGGGAGCCAATCACAACAATACACACACGAGCTGCTGCTGACCTTATTCCAGCAAAAAACCCGCATACCCAACGATGCGATTGTAGTGATCATTAACTTGTGTGACCTGTAGAAGACGGAGGGTTTTTTTCGGGTGGTTGTTTTGTTTCGAGCAACAGTTACGGGCAGTTCCAGCTCGCGCAGGTGCTGGTGGGGTTTCAACGGGCACGAGCTCGCTACATACCTTCCGTGAGGTGATAAATAGCTACACACCGGACAAACGTTATCGTTGATTGCTTACTGCTTGGGTAATTACGTGAATTTCGAGTGTGATTTGCAAATTTGTTAACACTGTTTCCTCTCCCTCCGTCCATTTTTATCCTTCTCATCACCAGCACACGTGTGAATAGCGAAGGTCGATTACAGAGGCAAAACCAGCCATCACGAGACCACGCAGCAGAGAATGCAAATCCTTGCTGCGACGAAGAAAAAGCTTGCCTTGCACACAGTTGCTTCACCTGATCAAGATTATGTTTTGTGGCGCGTCCTTGAATTAGAATACCTCCCTGCATCATCCCTCTCCGATGTGCGTCAAATGGGTAACAAGTGAAAATTGGATAATTTGACATGGAGGACTCGTCGTGCATTCCCCATTAGCATTACCCAAAATGCCAACTACCACTGAGCACTACTTTTAATGGACAGTTTTGACGTTTATTTTGGTAATAGATGGATGGGACGTTAAATGCCAATGCCTTTTACCTGTTGGAACGAATGATCATTTCATTCCTAGCTGATGGCCTACTGAACGCAGTTCGAATGAAACCTGTACTATAGATCACTTTGGCTCGCCTCGATCTATAGGAATGATAACAATTTTATGCAAATTCTAGACACACCTTTAAGCAAACCATAGTTGTTCTCACGCTGCGGGACAGCAAATTGTGTCTATCCCTCTGCTAGAACATGACTTGTCACATTTTGTTCTTCGCTATCTACGATCGTTAGTCATCGTTTTAAGAAAATTTCGAAAACAGAACACTTCCAACAAACACTCCATCAATCATTCCAAAAGAAACATCTGTTCATCTGCAGACTCCCAACAGCGGATGCCTTTGAAGATGGTGTGCTTGACATCTTGCCACAAATTGGCAGGTGAGGGAAAGATCATTAATTACAATGCTCTTCGGTGTTGAGTTGTTCCAATTAAAGAAGCTTCCATCCAAGCAAAATCCGCTAACGATTGCCTGCTGTTCAGATGTGGTTTTTTTTTGCAATACAAAAATGAGGCTAGCCGTGCCTAGAATCAACTCCGGAGAAGACGAACGATGAACATTCCATCGCATCTCGTATGTTTGCTCCCTGTGGGATGGTCTATAGGTTGATCGACTCTGCCGAGACACATAAGTAAGCGATCGTTCGACATGTTTTCATTGATCGGTAGCTCTTCCTCGCCATGGGAATCTCTTTCCATCTCCAATAATGTACTCGTGTGCCAGTTATGGAAGTCTAGTAACAGATGGACCTTCATGCATTGTTTGATACTTGTACTTCCTCCAACTGGATGATACTCAAGCATTCGCTGACATTTTAATAACGATCGAAGGTCGAAGGACGTTATGGACGAATACAATTAAATCATATTTCTCTGATCGTTTTCATGGAATCAACAGTATGCATTCAGCGCCTTGCATACTGATGATGGCTTAATCAACTATTTACGGTTGCTTCATTTTTAATGCATCTATATGGTAATAACTTGTCAACATTCTACTTTCGCGCACAAAAGAAGCTGAACGACCGTGCTGCGAGAGAAAAGTAATTTATAAGACGCATGAAGTGGCTTTTATGCATATTGTCAGCCAATCAATATCAATATATCTTACCCTAGAGGATTGTGAAATAATTCCTGAGTTTGGCGAAATACCAACTTTAAATTTATTCCAAACCATTCTTTGTACATACTTTTCGTATTTCTTTCCCTTAAACACACACGAAATTATTAACAACAGTCATTAAGTGGACAAATAATTTATGATCCCACGCACAACATTACTCCAGCGTACGCAAACTTTAATAATGGTAATGCGCTCACCCGATTAGGCTGCTAGCACGCCCGAAAATATAAAAATCCCAACACGAAATAAGCCATTTACGATTATCTGCTTAATGTTTTACGTCCCCAGCGTCCATCTTATGAACGGTTTTGGTAGGCCGAAACGCCAAGCATGCGTCACGAAACACCATTCTCCTTTAGCTTCTTAAGGCAAGGGATTTAAGGTTATTGCTCGGACGCCAATGGTTCCAGTGCGCAATATGCGAAATTTGTCTTGCCACCAAGACAGTTAGACTGGCCGATCCTCCTGCAAAGATCTCCTTAAAGGTGAACGTTGATTAACGGAGAGAAAACAAAACGTACAAGGCGCTGACAATAAAAACAAATGCTCTACGCCTACCTTTCTAGAACCTTGCCATTCGGTAACGAGAGACACGGTCGCTGCTGCGTTCCAAAGTGTCCAAGAATACGATCAGCGATTAAAATGGTCGCCCGGCAAATCAGCTCAGAATAAATGAACTGCTAAATCATTCTTATTTCGCCCGCGGGTAATAACTATCAAATGTCAAAACTGTTAACAGTGTGTGGCGAGAATTCCGGGCGTGTGGTTTGGGGTGTGGAGCAACTGTAACATTTATCCGCGGATATGTAGCTCCAGCCCCAACTGCTCCCGCCATAAACCTGCCTAACACCGTGGCAAGGTGAACTTGCTGCTGTTGGAGCTTAAAATCAGTATCCGAGCCACCGTTGTCACGATGTGGAACCTTGTGGAAGGAACACAAAGCTACGCCTGCAATATGCATACGAACCGCGTGGTCCAAATGTAGCTGAGGGTTTGCTCTCTTGCCCAAACCTCTCCCAGATCGCAGGCGTTGTTTGTGTCGACTTCACCAACCTCAGACCACACAAAGGACTGGGGTGTGTCGCTCGGTGGTTCACTTGTTCCCTTACCCAGGCTAAGGTAAGGATCGATGGATTGAAGTGTTTTTGTAGTTCTACTTGTAGGGAGTCTTTTTTTTTCTTCATTATTGTATCAAACGGAATAACCTTTAGTAGAAGCAAAACAAAAAAATAATGGAAAGAACTCACCTCGACTTCTCGTGCACGACTCACACGTCACGCGTCCCGGTATGATCCGTGCAGGAGATGCGGGGTCACCAGGTATCACCGTCAGTGTAAATGCTTGCTCCACCTTCGAAAGTAATCACACACAAAAAAAACCTTCGAGCGGGCATGCGGGGTTGTGGGACATTGGGCACCCAGACGTAGGCATTCTAATTCGTCGTTGTCGACGCTCTGATTTAAGACACCATGCGCACACAAAACTCATTAATCTGGTGCACACAGGCAGAGATTGTGGGTAACAGCGGGCAAAAACGGTTCCTCCATTCACCTGAACGCCCCGATCACACACTACCATGGCAGCGTCATGACAGAGAGGCTTGCGAAAACAGAACCAGAAACGATACGCGTCTAACGCCACACGACCTGCGCGCCAAAGCAAAGAGGCGAAACAAAGCGGAGCGTATAAACGAAACACTAAACTGGTGACGGGTGGCGCAACTAGAGTCGATGCTAATAAGTGCGCTACAATTGAGGTGTTGCGTGGCTGGGTGTTGAACCAGCTCTACCAGGCGGTGGCCCTTTCGGAACGAGTTTCCAATGTTCGAACCGACTGCTCGGGCAGCAGTAGTTGTTAACTTGCCACCAATTTGCTAACCTCAACATCCGTGTTCTTGGTGTAGTATGTAAAGCAGGATGTGAGTGTTTCCATTCCACTTCTCGGACAACACTTCTAAGCGGAATCCGATCGATTTGTCACTGTCAGTTGACCTCCAACGGACAGCGCTCCCAAAAACCCCGAGCCACTTGTCAATTAATCGGAAAGGCAAACATTGAAACGCTTTGCCGTAAAATTGGTTCATGTGAAGAATTTGAATTATTTCCTCTACCAGGTGTCTAGTGGTGCATGTTTCCTGCCGAGCGGAAAGTACCCCATTGATGGTAATAAATATCAAATTGGGTTGTGATCGTTGGGTATGTGTCACGTTCGAAACTAAATCAGTTTAGCTTCTGGATCGAAACGAGGGTCTATGAAACCCCCACCAAAACTTAACGGATATCATGAAATGGTAAGGTCGTAGAATGAAATAAATGTGGGAACCGCTGGACTTACAGAAGGACACAGCCACAAACCATAAGCTGCTTGCTTTCACACGAATTCCCTTTTGAGATAATGCTCATTAAGATAATCGTTTTAAAACACTGCCAAACAGAAACGTTTCCAAAATCTCCACACATCAATCTTTGCGGTGTTTAAAATGCTAAGCTCCAATCGCATACGTCAGTTCGCGTTCTTTTTTTCCGATCGTGATAGATCATCTAACATTGAGCGACAAAACGTGCGATGATCGCAGCTAAATGGTTACCTTACCATCTGCCATACTTCCTGACGTAATATGCTCGCACAAAAGCTGTACCAATTCATCTGCATGATCTATAATGTCTCTGTTACTGGTTCATTATTTATTCGTCGTTATGATCGCGCGCTGTGCCGTGCGCCATCGAACAACTTAACCATCGGTATGAGTTAGAATCTTCCGGCCGTGTTAACCCACGCGGTACAAGTCATACTCGATCGCCCACAAACCCACAAAACCCCGGACACCGAGGTGGAGATCGTTTCAGGTTGCGATCGAGTTGCAGTGCGATGTCACCATCGTGTAATCCCTTCTAATAGTGAAACCAATAAATAAATCATGCAATCATAAACGGGCCGCAAGCACTCCCAGCTTTTCGTCCGCCTGACACACACACACACACACAGAGGGACAGGTGGATGTTTCGCCACGAATGCCCCTGAATGTCTGGGCACTCCCCAGAACAGGTTCAGTTTGGCGACCGGTCTGACATTTGGCTGTACGGCGGCGGAACCAAGAACCGGCACCGCAAAACTCGATCGGATGTCTCGTCGAACGGAGGGACTTACGAGCTCTGGTTTCTGCACGCTCTTTGCGAACCTGAAACCGAAACTCATCTCCCGCTCCTTCCAATGCTGGTCACTGAACTGTTTCATCTCGTTGCAGGCTTTGTGGTGAATTGTCGATCGAGCATCGAGCGTTGCCACATTGTCACGATCTTAGATGAGTGCAGCTCACCTTTGATTTTAGCATACCGATACAGACATTCCAGTTGCAGTTGTGTTTGCTGCTCCGGTTTTTGTTCCTCTTCCCCTCTCGAAGTAGATCCCATCATCGGAGAGCATCGGACGACCTCGTGATCAAGATTTGGTGCAATTCTGAGCTTGTTGCAGGTAGAAGTCATCTTGTTGCACACACACTCACAGCAACCACGGGGCTTCTGTAGCAGGTGCTGCTCAACAACGCTAACTGGAGCTTCTTCGTAGCTGGTGACCGGTGGGAAACGATGATGCTAATCGTACAGATTACCCTTTTGCCCAGACATAGTTCACCGTGACCAGGCTGGTAAGGAGGGAGTTGCAGTGGCTAAAATAGACCGGAGCAGTAAGAAGGTGTTTTGCAACTGGCAAACATTTCCAAGCGAATGGAACTCGACGCGAGGGAAGTATTTGTCGCACCTGTGAGACCGAGGCGCAAGGTTGCGTCGTATTCCTTCCCTCACACACCGGTCCATCTTTGAAACAGTCGTGTGAAAACAGCTTCCCCTTCCCATTCTGTGCACTCAAAATAGGGAACAGATTTCGCATTTTCAAATGTTCGACATAGACAAAGTCGCTCCGTAGACAAACACCGCACCGCACTGGTAATCCGAAAAGTGGCCAAAAATCGTGACGAACGCGCAGGTTTGCTGTGTTTTGATTCATATTTTGACCCACCGCTTACCATCTACCAAAACCGCCCTGCCGTAAGGTTGCCTTGAAACTTACATAAAGTGCAAGCATTCATTCGAAGATGAAAACAATAGTCCCGTGGAAAGCGACAGTAGTGACGCGGTCTGTGCGATCTTTTGTTAGCTTAGCTTTCTTGTGTTAGCTTTAGTGCGTGTATGTTTTGTTCACGTTTCGGTTACTACCTATATTTTGCCTCGTCTGTCGTGGTGGCTAATGCATTCATTTTTAAACGCATTAAACTGTCGCCCGCGGTTCAAATGCAAAGCTGCGGGAGCTGCCCGGGTTGCGAAGGTTGCGTCAATGTCGTCGCTGTTGCAAAGGTTTCGAATTTCGTTTCGTTGGTCAACTGTGGCCGGGATTTTGGATGATCTTCGTACCTAGGGTTCATGCGTAAGAAGCACTCTTGATCTAGTTTTGCGGTTTGGTGGGAAACGCATCAAAGATTTGATGATAATTTAAACCTAACTATATCACGAACATGAAGGGGTTTAATGCTATTCGTGAATAAATAGTGTTATCTCACTCTCGATCAAGCGTCTCGACTGGTTTGATTGGGGAATTTGCATCTGGACTTCATAACGTGTTGCTACGGTATTTTCCTAACAATTTCAAAATTATAAACCTATGAAGAACACTTGTGTTATTCGAATCGCTAGAATCCTTTAGAACCCAGGTGATCTTAAAGCGACAATGACTCAAAAACTTTTGATTGGTTTTATCAATATCCAATGCTTAACAGATACATTCTAACACTGCAGCGGAATTCATTGCTTTGACGTAACACCATAACTTGAGCAATCTTCAAATAAGGTATGAAAGGTTCTAGGTTAATAAAACTCTAGAAAACATAAGATATTGTTCTTCTACTTCAGGTTTTGGAGATATCATCAGAACATGCTGTCAGTGGACAAGTCATCCAGGATCTTAACAGCGAGCAAGTTATCAACATATGTACCAGCATTCAATATCACTTCACAGCTACAATATTTAGCCTGAAGCAGTAGTTATCTTCACCAGGTCAATAGCACCTGTACTCTACAAAATTATTGACATTTCCACCAGGGGAAGAACTACTTGTACAAAATTAATTAGCGATCACACTTTGAAGATTGAACATTTCATCACATAACGCATTTTTCATTGGAATCGTAAATCTCCACCAAGTTCTCTAACCAATCCATACCACACAATGACCACTTCTCACACCGACCAAAGTCAGTTCATTGCTCGCACCGATTCCAAGTGGCTTTTAGCCGTACGGCTAATGGTCAACAGCGACTTCGTGTACTGTAAATGTAATTAGTTTGCACCGAGCATCTACTACGCTGACGTTGGCATTAACCTCCAAAAAATAGTGGCAAAATATGGTCACACCGTTACACATCTGGGGACCGACCGGAATGTTCACGCCTCGCATGCGTGAGATGCTGGGGTACGTTCGACATCTCGCTGCTGATCTGATCGGTCGCCAGATTCGCGGCCAGTACCAAGCGTGCAACAATTTTTCAGCGTAATTTCATGATTTAGATCTCACCTCTCCATCGTTTTGCTGTGTGCAGGTGATGCGTTTTCAATGCTTCGTATAGATTGCAAGGTGGCTTTGCAAGACCTTCGGTGTGGCATGCGGTGCACCGGTACACGGACAAATCGTTTTGTCCAAATGGACCCGGATCGCCCACCTTCAAGCGTACGCTCAAGAAAACGCCCAACAAGCCAACGAAACCATCCGAAGGTCGCTCACGGCAATCGGTTCGCTAGCGTGACACCGTACGGTTGCTCTACAAAGCTTTTCACACTCCTCACACGCCCCGGAACAACATACCACCCTCGACAGTGTGGCTTGGGAACGGTCCAGTTTGCGGCGTTGGATTCGGTAAAAAGTTGATAATTACCACAAACTTGCCGGCAGGCAAGTTCTTCGGCGCTTTTTTTTTTCATTTCCAGTCTCAGCCCGGCAGCGATCGCTAGCAGGCGATCTAAATTACCAAAGGATAGATAGATGGATGGATGGATGGATGGCCGAATGAATGGGTATATTTATTTTTATGCGGTCACAATGTTGTGTTTCATAACTTTTCAATCACGTACCAATGCGACTCTTGTGCTGCGATCGAAGAAGTAAGCAAGCAAGCGAAAAACAAAAAAAAAACGGGCGGAAAAATGGTTCATGGCAGTGGGTTTTATGCTGAGCTGTCAACATAAACGGTAGGAAATGGCTTTGACTCGGTACGGTTATGGTGGCAGGTTCGCAACCGACCTCATCTGACCGCCACAACAACACTCGCACACAATACAGTCGCGCTTCCTACCGCTTCTTTCGTGGCGAAACTTTCGATTTCGTTGCTCCAGATTTCTCGCCAGCGACGGAGCTTTGTTGTTGTGATTTTACTGTTTCGTTTTGTTTTTGTCGTCGCGGTACAGTTGTTTTATAGTTATTGCCCGCGATCACGACACTTTGGAGCGAGTTCATATTTTCACCTTGAGCAATTGATGGGGTTTGGTTGAGAGGTTGTGTTTTTAATGCTGAGCCTGGAATGCTGATATGTTTCTTCAAGGAAAGGTATTTTGCGTAGTCGAAGTTAATAAAAATTATTTGCTATAGAATTCTGGGATTTTAAGTTTTTGATAATGACGACTCAACAAATTTCCTTCTATGGTTCTATGGAAATTTCCTGCCCCGTTTTTATCCGATTGCAGAAAAAATTTTTGTTTATGTTGACATATTTTAGCGTAATACTAATTTTCACATTTCATTGCATAATGTTTTATATCCGCTCATGGCATGCAGACACACAAACACGTACGTATGTCTTTCCCGTGTTGCCGTAACTGCCCAAAACCAAGAAAACCACGGTGTGCTCCAATTATGGATATTGTTTTCTTATGAAATACTTTACCGTCGAGGGAAAGTCTTCTTACAGCGTGCTGGCTGCGCTGTGCAGCCAATATGTTTAAATCGTTGAGAGCATTTGTTTTTTTTTTTCTTGCTTGAGATCGCAGGGAAATGCATGGGAAAAGAGCTGTGTGGTTTATTGTGCGCTGGGTAGTGATGTGTTTTTTACTGTGATGTGATGAAATTTTTCATCTCTTCTGAATGATTTCCGGATTGGCAAATTTTAATGGGCTGCGCAACAGGTTTTTTTTCTATACATTACAATTTATTGAAAGCTTGATCAACTTATGTGCAACAATTTTTCCTGGTGAATATTTTAACTATACCTTTATTGGAGAATAAGCTTCATGAATACCAACCTGTAACGAGAAAAACCAAAGAAACAAATATTTCAGTTAAATGTCATACTAAAGATGTATTATTTTATGATGGATACACTACTAAAGGCACATGCTCATGATGCGAATAACACTGCAGTTCATTAACAACTCCACAGGGTCGACTGATGCCTTCACGCACCGAACGATGGGAAGCTGTACATGCTACCTTCAGCTCAACGATTAATCCAATAATTCCCTACCGAAACCACCCAACGTGCCCGTTCACCACACGCAGCCAGATCCGCGATGGTAGGTCCAGTCACAGTCAAGCAAAAGGGCGTACCTCAGCTGGGCACATAATTTCCCGAAACCACTTTGAAAGTGAAACCAACCATTTTGCCGATCCGTTCCCATCCAATTGAAATTAATGATCCGCCCCGGCTTCGGGTCGATGAGACCATTGCCGTCAACACCGGCAAATCGATGGATTGCATTCTGATGGCGCGAGCGTCAAAAGCGCATCCCGCATTTGCACACATTTGCTGCATCCAATCACCGTTCCATG
Source organism: Anopheles culicifacies (assembly GCA_000473375.1). Classification (NCBI taxonomy): domain Eukaryota; kingdom Metazoa; phylum Arthropoda; class Insecta; order Diptera; family Culicidae; genus Anopheles; species Anopheles culicifacies. The sequence continues at coordinate 3,909 of AXCM01002311.1, read as the reverse complement.
GGATGAATTACCCGATCGATCGAGGGCATCGAACGTACGGACGGAAACTACGGCTGTGGGTGCATTGGCCTGGCTAAATGTCGTCACAGCGCGTCACAGTGCACGGTGGGAGGACTGGAATTGCATCGTAAGGCCCTTCTGTGGTCGATCGGGGAGGGTTGGTTTTTTTTTTTGCATCCGGTGCACGGGGAGCAAAATTGCATTCACAGTGAGGCAGGTGCGTTTATGCAACCGTTATGCGGTGGTTCGATCTTAATCGTGATGGCGTGATTTTCCAGTTTATGGTAAGAGATAATGAGATGCTCGTGATAAGAGATAGTAGAGAAAAATGTATGAAACAATGTAGCGCTTTCTTGTTTGCATGAGTTTATTCCTGCAATTTTCTTTTCGTTTCTAATTTATTTTATTTAAAGTGAAACAAATATATAAGTATAGAACTTAGCTTTTTGATAGTTAAAAATTTGTATTTGTTTCAAAATTTGTAACACTTTTTACTAAACAACATTAACAAATGAGCGTGACAACTCCGGGTACGACATGCTTTTTGTAGCATTCGTTCACCGTAGTGCTGCGTTCATCATTATTGTAAAAACACCAAATATCTCATCATTCAACAATTAGTTACGCACAACCAACGACAGACCACCACGATCGGTGGACGAAACACTTTTTTGATAATTTAATTTGCTTCCAATACATCGCTCCCCTTCTTTCCTAAAACCCCTCGAATAGCAACGGAAGGTACACCACTTGGCTTTATTAATATCCGTCGCTTCACTGCACAGCTTCCCGTTTATCGAATGAAGCACACCACTTATGCTAGCCGCTGGCTGGCACAAATTAATCATAATCATCCTCATCGATGGGATTTTGAAAATCGAAAACAAAACAGAAAATAATGCTACCACCACGTGCCTTACCGCCGGTGCGAACGATTAATCAAGTGGCGCAGCAGCCGGGAAAATGAAAACTCGCCGGATACGGACGGCTCGGTCTGCTACTGGTCACGCACCGTAGAGAAAAGGATGGCCGAAACGCGGTAAAGATTCATCGCAAATCGCAAAAGACACTCTCTCCGGCCTGCCCCAAGCAGCACTCCCATAGTTGGAGTGTTTCTTTTCGCCGTTGCTTCTGTTGCGTTGTACGATGCAACGCGACCGATGCGTCCGCGGTGATTTGATGTGTTTCAGTGATGTATTATTAATATTAACATTAACACAGGGACCGGCTAACCGGCTGCCGTAGTATTACGCAAACGGTTTGGGATTGATTGAAGAAACCATAAGCAACACGTTTCAACGCTTAGGGCGGACTGCTGGCGTGTCGGCAGTCACTGGAATGGAAACGATCGCGATCGAGCAACATTAGCAACAACCACACAAACAAAAAAGCGAAAACAAGTGTTTTTTCTGCTTTTCTAACATTTCAGCAACTTAATGGAAAGGAAAAATCATTACAAGTTATCTTTTTATTGCTAACAGCGCGTAATTAAATCAGCGATAAAAATTAAAAACACTAAAATACCGATGTAAGCGAGATAATCAAAGGCAGTGTGGGACAATCATTACTACCGTAATCACCCAGCAAGGGGAGTAGTTCCAGGAGTAATGAAATCGAATTTAAACGATGTATTACTGTAAATTTTGATCCAAATTTTCTCATGCCGCGCACCATTACAAAACTAACCTCCGCAAAGATCATCGGTTACTAGAGCAAACGAAATAATAATTTGCTGGATCGTTCACTTGTATCGCATCGGTAACCTATCACCCCGCAAGAGACAGGATCATTATCGGTGTCGGTCGACCATTTGACCCGACACGGACTAGCCGGGATTTGGAAATCGCACCGCGCACCGCAAGCAGATCGTTAGTTTGGTCGTAACGTTTCGTCAGCAGCAACAAAACCGACCGTGTTCTTCGGTAAGTTCAGTTCTGAGGTTCACTTAGACGTTTTACACCTTTTTTCTCTCTCTCGCTTGGATTGCACAATTCAGCACAAATTCGTGCCACGTTGAACCTGTGTGTTCTACTGCAAGTACAGACGAACCTTTGCCATCCCGAGGTCGAGATTCCGTAGAGCGTTGTGGGGAATAGATGTAATGTGCAAATAACATCTCCTACCAAAGCTCGCCACGTGGTTTTGCACTATTTGTCTATATCCAGAAGCACCTGGCGCTCGGTCGAGAGGTCGAGGAAACGGGCGCATGGAGAAGGCCACCGACGCTACCGAGGGAGCCTGAGACCACCAACCTCTGAACTAGCGATAGAGTGTAGCAATTACTACAAACCAGACAGGCAAAACACTATCAGGCAAGAAGAAAGCTGGACATGGACGAGCGAAACCAAACCTCATACTCGTGTATCAGCTGAGCTCGTTGCGAAATTCGTGTTTAGCGAACCTGCAGCGAACTGATAAAAAGAAGATTTATTTAGGTTTGCATCTTGAATCGAATTGTTGAGTGCTAATTTGTGTTAGAAAGTGCAAACCCTGAGCACGCATCAAGATAACTCTGAATGTGACAGATGGGACTGTCTTCCCAGATGAGTAAATGATTTGTACTGAGTAAGATTTACGGAGGACTTTTAACATGACCAACGTATTAAGATTTTCCCAGAATTCATCAACAACCACATAAACCTCTATCTAAAGCCAACTCTTCTATCACACACAGAAGATAACTTGCTTTATAATGTCTAGCCAATATCGCATTTCTTGAGGTTTTTAGATGTACAATTTACTCATGAAAACACTTCCCACTGCATTGGGTGGAATGGCGACTCTAGCCGAAGGGAATAGCAATTAGGAAAATAGGTTAGCAATTGCAACGCCAACGTCCAACCGATTCGAAGGCATGGTGGCTGAAGGAGTAGATTCACTTTCAGCATTTCAGCAAGCGCACCGTTGAAGTCCAGTTGCTCCGTTGCCCTCAATTTTCATCGGTGAAGAAAACGAAAATAGGAATTTTCACCTTCAACTTTTGGAATCCTGCACCAGATGTGGACAGAATGTAGAAAACACTTGGAAATGTAAAGAAACCGACGCATTGATGTATGTAAAATAGCATTTTATTATCAATATAGCTGCATAGTCCAAGGCGTTCTACTTAAAGCAACCGCATAGCATCGTCTTACAGATTCGCCGACTTAAACGCGGTCTCCACAGCCCGTATACAAACCCTTTCCGTTTCAGTAACCATTAACACATCTCATCTTCAGTTAGGAGCCGGCATGTTGCTCATCTCTTCCATTAATCTCACGCTCATTGCTCTGGTGCATCGCGGAAAAATTGCGGCAAAAACATGGTCCGATCTGCAGATACCTTCCCAGTAACCTAACGCTCACCCTATCGCCAATCAACACGCTTGCTAGCGTTAACATTTCTTTAACACAACGATGTTATGCTTCAATCAGGACTGGTTTCGAACCTGTCATCGAGCGAACCATCGATGGAAAGGAAAACTGTTTATTCTCTCTCTCTCTCTCTCTTGCGCCTCTAGCCAAATGTCTGTAGTGAAACCCGGTTCAATTTCTAATTTCTGTTTTGCAAGTGTTGGTTCGATTAGCTTGGTGATGCTGTCTGTAAGGGATAGTAGTACGGCTCACCAACACCGGCAATTACACGGCATTCGTGTGTCACTACTGCTGGGTGCGTCAAAAATTGCGACCCAACTGTGGCACCTGATGTGCACCTTCCCCTTCTGTCGTGGATGGGGTTAATGCGACAAATATGCTAATGGTAAATGTGTGGGCATTATTTGTTCGACAAAGTGGTTGCAAACGATCGTTCGGTTCGTTCGGTTTCGGTGGAGGGTTACATTGTTCACACAAAAGTTTGTCGCATAAATTGTGACGCTAGTTGTGACATGCAACTGCACCTATATTGGCCAGATTAGCAGTTCAGAACGAA
>KI423114.1:0-24280 GCA_000473375.1 Anopheles culicifacies | reverse complement strand
TAAATTCCAATACTCAACCATTAATGGTTTTGACAGTCGATCCTCATCAAACGCGACACAAAATTTGTCCGGCACTGTATCCACGCTCCACTTGAACGATTGCTCGGTTTGAATCGGTTTGGTTTGGTTTGATTTAGCTGCTAGTGCAAACGGTGCGGCTACCTGTTGTCCCCGTTGCGCCGAGACACATACTCCACCAGGGCTCCCACTATATACCGGATTGATTGGTCGCAACCGTCAACGATCAACTTGACTTCCATTTAAGCTAAACGTACGAATGTGGAGGAGGTGAGACGAAACTGACACCCGCATTCTCTGTCGCCGGAGAAACACCTGAGGTGAACGGTAGCAAGGAACCGACATTCTTGAGTGACTCCGAGAGCAGAAAGCGGGTTTTCTCAGTATGGCACGACACAGGCCTGGATCTTTTACGACAGACGGATTGGAGATGCGGAATTGTCACGGGATGGGACATTCTTCTGCGGATCAAGCAGTAGCAGCAGCTGCAACAGGGTCGTTTCTTATCTTTCGCTCCGTCCATGGACGCGTGGAGTGCTACGGAGCTTAGTTATATCATCCTGAAAATGGGCATAAACCCATCGAACGGGAACGTTCTTCCTGAAGTCCGTTATCGCGCGTATTTAAGCCTGTGTCTCTTGAAAAACTCTTTCCACCTCTGGATCGTAGCAGCAGCAGGGACCTTGGAAGGCCGTTCGGCGGCATGGTTCAGGTCCAAGACATGCTAATTTAATTAATCTTTAGCCACAGCACTGCATGCATCACGATTCATCTTTGAAAGGGCTACACTCACTTCAGATGGGTGATGGGGGAACGGGTTGGAACCACGGGTCAATTGGCTTCCCGCTGGTGTTATGGCAAAAGTTTAATATCCCACGAAGGATATCCCACCTGGTCCGAGCGCTCGTTTGCCATTTGTGTGCCTCGGAGTGACAGTCGTTTGTCCACTGCCCTTTTTCGGCAGTCTGCCTGGATCTGCAACGCTGCACTGTGGTGTGCGATTGTAACCGCCCGGTTTTGCATGGACGCGTGATCACAATCAGCAATGATTGGCCTGCGGAAGGGATTGCTTGTTTTTTTTTGTTGGTTTGCTGTTATTACTGCTTACACTCTCAGTGGGCAGTTTTTTTTACAACTCAATTAATCCGGCTCCGAGACCGCGGGACACAGCTGTGCGCAGCACTGCACAGTGAACTGATTTGCGTACCATTGCCAGCATATAAACGCACCGGATTGATACTTCCATGGAGCGTAATACGGATCTGCTACCCAGGTTTTATTAACATCAAATTAGAAGAGGTTTTATGGTGGAAAGCTGAAGTTTTATGGAATCTTTTATTTACTCCCATTGAGTGCTATAATTTAATCCGCTCAGCAGTGATCACTCTAGATGCTTATCAATCTTTCTCTCTCTCGAAGGCATATGGACGATATTGGTACAATTATGGTATCGCAAGCATTATGATGGACCGTTAGCAGTGGTCTGTTTTCAGGTCATGTGAACGTTCATGCAGAGGATATGACACTTGGCGAGGGTGCGAGTTCAATTAATTATCTCGTAACGAGTGCACACTAGCTTTGGTTACATTTTTCGCCACAGCTTCGTCCAGCCGATGACACTGTTGTGTGCCTCTGTGTCTGCGCATTGTTTTTGGCACACGCAACTGTTGGGTGGGCGTGAATAAAAGAAAAGCAGTAATTAGTTGCGTATATATTTTCGAACATTTATTAATTAAGCTCGAAAAAGAAAGCATGGGACGGGGGTTTTGAATTGTTGATCGTTACCCCCTTTTCGCAGTTTGCCGACGGCAGAAATATTTGTTTGGACACTGGTTTGCGATATTAATAATTTGCCGTCTGCTGTCCCGCGGTGTTAACGTGAAGGTGAAAAAATAATTTAGAAATGTTAATCAAGACATTAATGTTGGAACAGTTTTTTGTTGTTGTTGTGTAGTTATGTTTCCTTTCAACGCGAACCGAAGTATAAAGCTGTTAAGACACAAACACTCATTTTACAGTGGCTCGCTATCTCTCTTCGCCTCACACTACAATGTCCTTCGTGGCCAAATGGGCAGGACATCAAGTGGCGACCATTTTTAAGTGGTGCCGCTTGCGATTATGCGGCCGGTGGAAAAGTGAGCATCATTATACTAATTTCAGATCTCTTTTTTTTCTTCCCTTCTCTTTTCAACAGGGTATCACAGCTAACCGTCTATGCCAAGATTTTGTGCCTCCTGATGGTAAGTGTATGTGCGTGAAGCATAAACAAAAAAAAACGACCACAGCAATGCATCGGGAGAAACACTGATAGCGAAATTAAAATACCTCTTCAACTGGACGCAACCCTCATCGTGCTGGTCTGACTGACTGACTGACGCCTGCTTCTCCTTAATCGCCCTTATTGTGACACACATTAAGCAGCACCGAAACGGACAATCAGCGTCGCCACCTGTGCTACTGCCCACCCTAAGCCATCGGGAAAGCCTTTGTCGACCTTTTCCAACCTTGATGGGATTGTTTCCCCCTTTTCCCTTGGCGTCCCCCGCATGCACCCCCTATTTTGCTTAGTCTCTACCTCTCTAGTGTAACTGAAGTGGCAAGATGGCAGATTGGAGCTTATATTAGTCTTCTGCCAGCGTTAAACAACGCTCTGGAATGTGTATCGGAAACAATCATACCTTCTTCACCGTTCCCATACTGGCGATACTGCCAACACCGCTCTAATAAGGCGTCGTCATCCTGTCTCATTCATATTGTCATCGGTTCGCCTGACAGTTTGGAGGCTTGCTTTGGAGAACATCACGACCATGTCCCGCTGACAGAGTGTCACTCGTCGTGCGACAAGATGCGACAGTTTCGCTTTTTTGTTGTTGTGTGTAAGCCTTTGTAATGTTTTGGCAATGATTTGTGTGGCACTCTCGCACGTTTGTCCACCTTAGGGCACACCAACACCACGCACGGGTGGGCAAACAATACACTCCACCTACGCGTGTCCAATTGCATTCGAGCAGCTCGGGTAACGTTTCCAATCGCGTCTCTCGCAACTGATAACAACATTCACAATCTCAGAGCTTCAAAGCGCGCGTGCTACATTAGTGTAAAACGGTGTGTCGGTGTGTGTATGGGGAATTGGAGGGGGGGATGGGAGAGCTATCAACCCTGGTCACATCTCCCTTTTCCCCGTTCTTTGCCTTCCCTCACATCGGGATTGATTGCTGATGTTGATCGAACGCGTCTATCTATCGACCTAACCTAGCCTATTTCCTTTCGTCACTCGACTCAATTTACTGAAATAGATACCCACATAGCTTCTAACACGGCAAGGCTCCCAAACAGAACGGAACCGAGCGGTTGAGGTTTGTTTGCTTCCCAATATTCCCTCCCAAGCACGGTGTAGTGTAAACCAGCCTGAACCGATTATGGTAGCAAAGTGTGACAGACTGTCAAACGGAGCGAAAGAATGAGCTGCTGAGTTGGTAGTTGTCGAAAGGTTTTGATGTGATGTTTTCAGGGCTTCAGGGTGAGCTTCCACCCACACACCACACACTCTCTCCCCCTCTCCTCCCTCTCCTTTAGTATTGTGTTCCAAAATGGTTTGTCTGACTATTTGCGGCTTTCGTCATCAAACTATCGAACCGTCCGTTTTACCCGACGCTCAACTGCTCGTTAGAGACGCGTGTAGTATGCACACCCGCCCCGTTTCACTGATACCGTCCCGGCACAGGTGTGGACAGCACAAACCGTGACAGATAGTCAATTGTCATTGCACGGTAATTGATCGAAGGGCATTGGTGTTATTTTCAATTTTCAAACCTTTCCCGCTTGTTGACCCTTGCCTTGTTAGGGGCCGTATCAAGCTCGTGCTGGCATTCTCGTGAGTGTTTGTCTTTCATTAGCTTCAATCGTTAGTAGCAGCACGAACGGTGTCTTCCAAATAGCTGGAGGAGTTTTTAAGATTTTGACTCCATTATTACCAACTGTTGGTAAGTAATTCCTACAGCGCAGTGATTGATGTTTGGAGAAAGCAATTAAGAAATACCTTTCTGACAATTACCGACCGACAATTCTTTTTCTGCACATGTTCGATGTCCAATAAAATGATGAAAGTTGACAGCCGGAACGTCCGTCAGTCTGCCCAGCCACATGACGTGTTGAACACATATGATTGGACACTAACAAACACCCTTGTTTTTCGATTATTAATTTCTCCCATGCAGACATTATTCAGTGCAGGAGCATCAGCCGGGAACGACTACTATCTGCAATCAGCGTGCAGTTCCAAGTTTCTACGTTCCGAAAACGGCACCGTGTTTGCCAACGACAATTTGACGCAGATTGGTTCACTACCAGGTATGTTTTTGTGCAAATTTTATTTCTATCACATTTTTAGTTGCCTAAATGTATAATCTTATATAAATCAACTCATATTCTAATACTTACTGGTAAAATGTAGACCACTCCCATTGGAGTTTCAATGCTGAGTTTCCTTCACCTTTTAAAACCGAAGCCGTCAACAAATCTTCTTGCTGTGCAATACTTTATGTTTATCGCCAGGGGTAATAAACTAAATACCCCAAAATCTTAAATCAGCCATCTTAAGTCGGCAAGCAAAACCTCAACAACAACGCATTTTATGTGGCATAGTTAAGCATCATGAAAACCAGTTGAACGGTGCATTTTATGGCCGTTGTAAAAACCATGAAAATCGTCACGAATTGATCGCCCAATTTAAATCTCACACTGGGCCATAATGCCAGCAGCACAGCTGATTTTGGTACCGCAAACGTCGAGATGTTCGTTAAGCTCGGGAGGTCGTAAAGAACGCTCCGCCACTCGCAAAAAAAAAAACCTTGCAGGGAGAAATTCCAGGGATTTCCAATTTAGTTTCCGTCGTGTTTTGGGATCCCACTTTGAAACGTCCTTCCAGCGTTTGTTGTGGTTGCTTTTAATTATCCCCGGTGATGTGTAGCTTGTACGCGCTGTTTACGCGCCTGGTTCGCCACGTTGTGAGCTGTGTGGAAGTAATTGGATGGCAAAAAAGGGAAAATTATAATCTCACGCGTCAGGATCAATCGGACATACGCGGAAACAGATCTTGCGAAATGCATTGTGGACCACTCTCTGGCAATAATATTCTTTACCGCACATGTCTTGGTCTTTGCTGCGTGTTTGCTTCATTTCCTGACCAAAGGCTCGTGTTTGTTTGTGTGTCCTGGTTGCGCTTTTTTGGGCGCCGAAGCTCGCCCAAGACGATCGCAACCTCTCGGCCGAGTCGGTCAGCGCCGCTTATCGTTGTGCTATTATTATCGAAAATTGATTTCTGTTGAGCGTGGCTGGTAGATTATAGGCTCGCCTTTTTTTTATTTTATTTGTGATTTCCATTCTTTTCCATTTAGCCATCATCTCCGGCATTCTTCCCCGAGTAGCGTTTCGAAAGCGGTTAAGCTTGCCGGGTGGGTACGGTGGACCGTTTGCAAGTTGCAGCATTTAAGGGGCAGAACACGCGATTAGAATCTTACCGCACAAGGACGGAAGGGAAACTGTACGTCTAATGCCGGAACAGAAAAGAAAACCCATCAAATTTGATCTTTCTCTCCTTTTCTTTCTTGGCTTTTTGATGTCCAATGAACCGTGCGCTCAGAGCTATGCCTCAAATCGGCTCTCTTTCGTGGCGGTCGTTGGAAAGATAGAAGTAAAGCGATTAACACACCTCAAATCCCGGCATATGGTCTCATCCTTCCGGAACCGTTCCATCCCTCCCTCCGTCTTCTGGTGTCGCATTATGGACCTCTTTTTTATTTGAAAGCCCCTGCCCCGAGTCGGCAATAGGATTTCCTTTCAAAAGGTAATATTCGTGGCATTAGGGAAGGCTTTAAGTGAGCTTTTTTTTTCTTTTCGTCCGTTCCGGTTCCCATTTTGTATTTTGCCCTTAATGCGTTCGGCGGTGACACTTTGCACAGTGACACCTTTCAATGCCATCTGATGGGGTACAGCCGCTATCCACCCACCCGCATACAGGCGCATACGCTGCGCATTGAGTTGTTGCTAAGCCGTCTTTTATTGCAGTCATTGGCGATTAGTGGAAGGATTTTTGTATGAGAAGCTTATACGATTGTTGTGCTGACCACAAAGCGCTTTAGGAGAGGAAAGTATTAAATGCCTATTTGGGCATCATTTAATAGATGGTGGTCGAGGGTTCGGGAAGAGGGAGTGGTTTGGAGGGTTCTGCTGGATGATGGGAGTTCTGCTTTCCGATGCACAAATTTGTGAGATGATTACTCCATGACAGATGATGTGTGATGCGTTTTGGAGAAAGGTTAGAAAATTCCAGACAATTATTACAGAAGAATGCAGCAACACGAGCACAAATACATCCGGAATGTTTCCAAAAAAAACCGAATAGAACCATGGTAAGGCGGCAGCAACAGTGTGTCTGTTTTTTTGGTTCGTTGTTAAACGGTAATAAAAGCAAGCAAAACAGAGGTGGAAAAGTTAATAGCAAAAAAAAAATACATAAACGACACGTCCAATAAAAACAAAACAAGAAACAAGAAAGCAAAACGCGCAAGCAAGGAAGACTGTGCGCATATCGCAGAATAATAAAGCGTGCTCTCTAGCGGGCTTAAGCGAAGGCAGAACGGAAAAGATTAAAAGCTAAACAGCGCAGAAAGGGAAGCCGAGATAAGCGTTGGAAAACTATCGCGAAAGAGATAGAAAGCGGCCGGGGAAAAAGGTAAGCAAGCAGTAACGCAAACTGCTCACAAAACAAAAGTGGGAAAAATGCGCAAGTGCACCAAACAACTACTAGGAGGAGAGAAAAAAAACGGCAGTAACAAAATGGGAAGAAACAAAAGAGAGGAACAAAAAGAAAGAAGGAAAAAAAGGTGAAAAGAAATGGAAGGAAAAATGGAAACGCAGCAGTACCAGTGCATGCTTTGCGCCCGCCACCGTAGGTGTGCGCTGCGGTGTTAAAAAGAATTAAGTTATTTTGGCCCTCTTGTGCCTTTTTTTTTTCTTGTGCCTCCCTCCCAAAGTGAGGAAAATAACACCCATAAACATTTAACGATTCCTTTTTCGCCTTATTGTTCCTTTGGTGTGGCCGGTCACGGGGTAATATCTTTCGTGTGCTTTTCAATTCCCGTCATCGCTGGAGCTTTCCCTCCCAGGGCGGTAAAAGAAGCTTGATCCTTGAAGGGATGAAAGGAAGAGAGAGGGAGAGAGAGGGAGTGAGTGAGGGTGGCAGGGGTAGTCAACAGGAGAAGCTAAAGAGGAGCTGCCATTGTGTGTGATGCTCGTCTTGGAGTGGTGCATTGTTGCGATTGTGCTGTGTTGCCTCTTGACATTGGGCCAACCAAAGCTCCTCGATGGGGCAGAGGCAATATTGGAGTTGGAGAGCCACTTTTGGGCGCAACGGAAAACCAATCATTCGGGGCCACGATGACGCGTATCCCGATGCGTGCAGGCGATTGCGTTTTGCGTTTCTTTGCACGTGTTCGTCGTGTTTTCCTCGAATGTGCATCAGTGCACTGTGCGTGTACAAATGAAGGCAGTTCAAGGCGACCACACACACGCGCACACCGTGGATGCATTTAATTAAAAAACATATATAATAATAATAAACGTTTGCCCTGTGTGTGGATTTTGCCACAAAACACGCACTTGCCTTTCTCTCGCTTAATGTCCCTTACCCCTCGGGGTGGTCCCTTTCCCACGGTGTCTTCATTGACGCGTTGATTAGTTTTGGGCAATTTAGAAGTGAAACTAAAAAAAAAAGCACGAACGTGTCGAAAAACCCTTTTCATGGGATGTCTGCGTGCCTCCGGTTCTAGATTGACGTACGCGGGCCCATCACGCTCATCTTCTGCCGGGGATGACTTTATTAGATACATTTTTAAGTGCGCTTCAAAACGGATTGCTTTGTTCCTGTGCCACTCGGCTTCTCGTCCTTAGCATGCAAGTTTACAACGGCACAACTTAACGGCTCAATTCAGCGGGTCATCGAGTGTGTATCGAGTGGTAGCAATTATAAAGCTTAAAAAATAATTAAATTCTTTACACGACACGTTTACTGTGCATTGTTCTGAGTGAGAGGCAGGCGTGCTTGGAGGACTGCATGAAACCGGGATGCTACAGAGCACAGAGGATTTGGAGCAAGTCCTCACGTGTAGAGGTGTTTCAGCCTTTCAAGCTGAAAGAAAACAAACCGATGGTAGGTGGTACATCTCGCAGCTTACTTTAAGCTCGTGAGAATAATGCAAAGAAACAGGCCAAACCTAATGCTTCGAGTAGCTTAAATTTAAAGCTCTGAATTCAGACACTCCGAGGAACATTATTGTATCGCTTGTCCGAGGTTCGACCACGGTTCGAGCATCCTGGGAATAAAAGACACAGCAACACCGAGAGATGATCCCAGTTTACGATCGCATGGCGCCAAATGAAATACGAAACCCAATCATAAACTGCCGATCGAAAATTCGATAACCGATCGATCGTATATGAACAGACGAAGGAACAAAATGGACTCTTCGGGAAGGCGAACAGAGAGAGAGAGAGAGAGAAGGTGCATAAAGATTTCGTTCCATGCAGTCAGGCGTACATATTTTCGATTTTCAGGGGCACGATCATCAAAAGCCCAAGATCGGAATGATATTTTATCACTGATCCATTTATCATGGGCGACCTTTTACATGCAGTGCTATTAGTTATTCCACATTATATCGGTGCGGGGTTCCGCTTTTGGTTGAGGCGCGGAGCAGACTGGCGATTCACGATTGAAGCAAAACCTTAAATTCAATTATTTATTTGCTACGGTGCTTTGTTGAACTGTTGGAAATGTGCTTTAATGTGCGTCTCACGTGGCTAAAGGATAAACATACAAGAGAATGACTTCAAATTGCCTGCAACGATCTTGTTGAGCTCATGAACATTGTAACGCTTTTAAAGCAATAATAAAATTAACTTACTGCTAGTAATGAGCGTAATATAAATGATTATAGAACACTTTAAATGGGACGCTTTAGACGATAAAAATTATATTTATTAGAATTATTAAGTGTGCTTAAACGTAAATAGTTTATGAGATAAAATCGCTCACTGACAGTTTGACCCTTGGGGCTATTGTTTGAAATGATTTTATTGATATTTTATGAATATGAGCTATCCAATGGCGTACGACATGTCCTTGTGATGTTGACCGAATAATGATTTAATGATAACCCCAAAAGTATGTTCACCATTTCCGGCGCACGTTTTTTACTTTTTCATCGAATCGCTTGATGTCCCATTCCATTCAGCAATATTAATATCAACTTCATTGAAGACGACACTAGACGAGGTGGAGTGGTAGGGAGTCGCGTCCTGCTCCGAAGGGGTGTTCACGTTTTAAGGACGTATCAGATAACATCCATGTTCGTCTGCTGTTGGGCGTCTGGTGCGTGCCGCAGTATCTTCCCTCCCCGTCCCGGCAAAAGCCGTCAACGGTGGCAAAAGGATGAAGCGCCAACGCCGCATCAATGAATGATTTTGATGTTTCCATCTGTGCCAATTAGCTTAAGCTAATACTTTACACAGCTCCCTGACACACTTCGCAGTTTTGCTGGTCGCAATCTGTATTGTTTTTTTTTGTTTTTGCTGCTGTTTGTTATCATCGAGAGCTTTGTCTTATGCCTTCATGCCGGGCTGTCATGTCGTCACGATCACCCCGCGATCATCGTGGTCAATGGTCATCCTTCGTGCCGGTCATTCGTTGGAAGTTTTGTTTTGTTTTTTCTCCCTTTCTGCTGATATTTATTTCATGAAGAGCTGTGTGGTTTTGGCATTTGCGTCTGTTCAAATTAATTAATTGTGTCTTCAAGGAAAACGCTTACCGAAGAAACAAAAAAAACAAAACCGACACGCATACTTGATTGTCACTTCTACTAGCGCGCTACTTTACTGCCCGCTCCCGTGCTCCGTACTTGTTCGGTGGGTGTCTGTTCGGTTTGTACGTGCTTTGAATTGTAAATTTCATTTAGTTTTCGGCAGTTCGAGCCCGCGGGTGGGCATGCGAAGGGAAGGTTGCGCGACTGCCGCTTTCAGTTGTCAACTCATCATTGTCAATTTCGTTGTTGCGGGTTCGTCACTTTGTGCCCGCTGGGTTTTAGTTATTTATTTTCCGTTTACCATTCCATACATCTCATATATTCGGACCGGTTGCATCTTAACCGACCGAGTGATGAAAAATGGCGGCAACTGCGGTTTGCTGTCATGTTCAACACATGTAGATGCGAAGATGCTGTGCCCCCTTCTAACACGATGCAAACTCGCGGAGGCTCGCTACCGAAAATTAACGAAATAAAACACTCCAAACCAAAACAAAAGTGTGCGGGAACAGAGAGAGAGAGAAAATACAAAGTTTACGTCAATACGGGTCCGGTACGGGCGAATTTCCTGGGCGAAGGCGGAGTGGTCAAAAGCGATAAGTCAATATTTTACCGTGCGACTCCACCGGTTCCAGTGGTTGTGGAAATGTGAGACGTGCTGGCGGCATGCTTAAGCACACGGATTTCGTGTGCATTTCGCGTTTGCAAGATGAATGTTGTGGCTGCTGGGGGCATCAAATTCCCTCCAGCGTGCTTCTGGCAGAGGTGTACTGCGGGACTTGCGGACATTGTGATGTCAAAATATCTTCAAGATATTCATATCTTTTTAAACGTTTTTGTCGCTTGCTGCTGTAGGAACAAGCCTGTGACAAGTGTCCGGTTAAGGGTTTTTTTTCTTTCTCTGTGTGTGTGCGTGTCTTGTCAGTGATCCTGTTGTTTCGATGGTCCAACATTTAAATATCAGTGGGCGATTGTGGAAGAGAGACAACAACAACAAAAAACCCGAGAACCTAAAAAATTCTCCACCTCACATGACGGCAACATGAGGCACATCGATACATCAATTCTATAAATTCCAGTAGAACATTCCTGACCCACCGCGCGCTGCGCTTGACTTCATTCTTAAGCCATCGTGGACGGCCCCACATCCTCCAAGTAGCTTTGCGATGCGAATTCTTTCCATACCTGCCTGCCACAATATTTTCGGTGAATGATAAATTATGATTACCATCAGTTGGGGGACGAGTTTGTCAATTATCGTTGCCTTGGATGTTGGATACGTGACGGCAGCAGGTATGCTGGACGCAACAATGTTGTCAGTATTACGTCAGTGATGTCAGCCTGCTCGCGTACCTAGGGTGGTCTACAGCTCGTTCGATCGTTCCGAACCCGGACCAGCTGGAATGAGAAATCATCTGCCAGTGCCTGCATTAGACATTTCGCAAACAAACTGCACAACAAACAATAACCATTGATTTGTAGCTGCAGACAGTGGAGACAGTTTTCCCTTTTCATTTTATTCATTAAAGGACTCCTTCAGGCCTGTCCACTTTCACGCACGCGCCCATTGTGTCGTCTTCCTTTCCGAATGTACTGCTGGTCCAGATGACACTTTCCTTTATTTCTTTGCTCACTCCGTAACTGTGGCTGGATAGCTGGCCATCGATTGCCTCACCTGGTGAAACCGTGCTGGGTCGGAACTTGAAAGCGATGGACGCGGGACATCGTTTCCGTTAGCCTTGGTGAAAGACAATGATCCGAGCGCAATGTGGAAAATCAATCGTATATCAGGCGACGAGAAAGAAAATCAGTTCGACACAGTGTTTAGAACAATAACGATCTCCGTCCGCGCGCCCAATCGGAGTTTGTGACACGTAACCTCTCTCTCTGTTCCACACGGGGGGTAGAATGCGGTTCCGAGGGGGTTGTTGGGAGGTCCATGTATAGGCGGGACGGACAAAGAACAGTTACGGTGAAGAATAATCTACAGCAATGCCCACTCAGAACGCACCGTCGCAGGAACCTGACCCAAAGATCAGCAGGAGACAATGTTTCGTCCAATTCTACCAATTACCGATGCAGACCAGCTTTCTGAAGGGTCCGCCAGGCCAACTCACACACACACGCTGTTCCTCCATTGATCGGTTACACGTGTGAGGACAGGGGATGGACAGCACATGCATTCCTGGTGTGTGCTTTCTCTCCATCCCCTTTGCCTTGCTTCTTCCTGTGGGTTTTTGTTTTTTTGCTCTCTTCCGCACCTGCCTCTCCCGGTGACGAAGGAAGTGAAGAATGTCTCCGTCCCAGAGTGCGCTTCGTCGATATGTGCGCACCGGGAGAAAGTTGTCAACCGACGGCCTAAGAAGATCAATGCGTGAAGGTGTTTTTTCGGGGCTGTTCGTTTCATGGTTTCAAGGCATTTGGAAATGCATCCACTGCAAGATGGTCCTCCCAGGTATGATGGCCTCGGCTCGGAGAGGGTTTGATGTGCATAAGGGCGTTTATCCCAAAAAATCAACGTGTGGGCGAACGAGATGATATGCAAGGGCGAGAAGGGTAGGCTGAGCCTGAGAAAGGGAACGATGAGTGAAAGGAAAACGAGTAGGTGTGCACATTGTTTCCGTATTAGTGAGTGTGTGTTTTAGCCAGCAACTCTGACCAGCAACTCGCACAAACCCTCGAACCCAAAAACAAAACAAAAAAACCGTTGTGTTCCATTAGGCGGTTCGCGTGTAACAAACATAAAATGGCCAGGCAAGGCAGGCTACGAAACGTACCAGGCAGCACTCAAATGCAGCTCTCCCAAAAGGATTTCCGCCGCCCAAGGCTGGGTGAGATAAACACGGATGTTTATAGTGCGAGCGAGGACATGTCTAGAAAGCCCCGTACCCGTAATCCAACCAGCCAGCCGCGGCAAAATGTCAAAGAAGATGTCAGCGTCATCGGTCGGCGTATATAGGAGGATGGTTTTTTTGCGGAGATTAATGCCCGATGATAAATTGATGGCAAATTGACTTTCAAAGTCGAGAGACGACGGGGAAGAAGAGGAAGCAAAAAAAACGAGACCGATTTGTACCTACCTGTGTAGTGTAGTGCGCAGCCACCGGCAACTAATCCGACGTGTCGAAGGGCGTCCAGAAGCGTCCGTCCGTAAGAACGAAGTGTGGAAGAGGAGGTCCTCGTTGGGTAAATGGATTAAGATGCCGACGGGATGTAATGACGGGCCGCTATCTGCAAGTGCCGCTGTCAGGTTTTTATGTTGGAACATCGAGATATGCACCCGCGTGGGGCATGAGCATTGGCTTTAAAATGATCGTGCAGTTTTAAGGCTGTTTGCTACTGGTCTGCAACTGTCCAAGGATTGCACACTTCAAGCTCGTTGTAGTGAGAGATGTTTCTAACGTTTACGGATGTAGAACTCGTTCTTGCAGGCCGTTTTGATCGGTTGGATGTGAATTGACACAATGTTTATTATAGAAAATCTTGAAAGTGCAAAGTAAGTCTATTTCTCGAAGAAACTTCCTATATGGGGAGTTACATCAGGCACTCAGAGGTTCAAAATTGTGAAGGATTTCATCCTGGATGAAGATATTGTCACCGAGGACCGAGGTTCGGATCCCATTCTGGCTGTTCCCCCGTACACAGGACTGACTATCCTGTTCCGGGTACATTCAAGTCACGGAAGCCAGAAATGGCAGGCCAAGACCTCTCGAGGTTGTAGAGTCAAAGAAGAAGATATTGTCATCTACTACTTGACCCAGCTTTCAAAATCAATTCTTGACGGACAATTCTTCAATAGACATTTTTCCTTGGGAAGTAAATGAAAAATTGTTTCCACTTGATGTTGACATGAGAGGCTCCTCAGCCTAAAATCACTTTCCATCCTTTTACCGTGATCGATCTGTTAGGATGCGGCCCAAAACCTTGAAACACATCCTGCAGCGAAACATGCAGCAAACAGAGCGCAGTATCCAGTGCAGGAGCAGCCAGGACATTAAAAGGTACTGGGAATACGCGGTACAGAACACACATCCCATTAATTCTCCTAATGAGCTCACCAGTTGGAAGCCAATTTGTTGTAGTCCATTTTCATCCGCCCCGAGTGCGGTGTGAGATGCTTCACCGGTCCGGAGGAAAATTCCGGTTCAAAAAAAAAAAAAGCCCAAAAAAAAAAGGGTCGCCGCTGTTCAATCCTCACACCAGACACGGCAAACGGTGGCCATCGAAATTCGACAAATACCGTGTACAGCCCGGGGTATTTGTGTCCCCCTGGGATATCCGCATCATTGTCGGGTTTTTGGCCGAGGCTTATCTGCACTGTTAAAATTCCTCGAATGCCGGTGAGGAAAACAACAAACACAATAAGAACAAAAGCATTTTCCTTCATTAGGGCCAAACCATTAACACATGGGTCGTCCCTTCACTTTTGTGCCGTTGGGACGATGAGTGAATGTGTGTGTATATATCTTCCTGCCCTTTTTGCCGTGCCATTGAAACAACCACTATCATCGCCACCCGTTGACGGAAGCAGATTTCGAAACGGATTTCACCATTCCCAACCAATGCCGGCAGCTGCCAACTGTGTGGGGGATGATGACAATTGTACTGCAATTAGTACCGGCGCACAGGGAATGATGTATTGTTTTATTTATCGGCTTCCCGGCTCTCTAGCCGTACTTCCACGAAAAGGGCATTTTTCCGCCCGCCCGGGACGCTCTTTTGGGCTGGTTTGTCCGGCGATTGCATCATTCCAATCGGCGGCGGCGGCCAGCCATTCTGGAAGATTTATTTCCATCTTTGATCAATGATTGCGATACGGCGCTTCGATCCGATGTCCGATTTTGGTGGTTTATAATAAAGTCAAGGATGATTATGGAAACATATGTTTGGCCACCAATAAATTAGCCATTGTTCGATGTAGGACAAACAGAACCGATTATCGAAGATAGGCGTCCTGTCGGTATGGAACGAAACTTATTAAATCATCATGACATTACAAACGACACACGCGCAGTCTCATGTCGAATGTTATAATTTATTACCATCACACCTGCTTAATATTGTATGTTTAATTAAATAGAAAGCATTCATTCATGTATGCATATAAATTTCATTAAAATTTTAAAACAAAACCTTCTTTACCCTATCATCTCAATTCCCGCTGAAACCTGTTTTAAAGATTGTGTATGAAAGGAAAAAGGGACCATTGTTTAAATTTTCAACCGAACAGATGTTTTGTGCAGCTAAACTTAGGTCCGTTTTGTTAAAGTCTACTACTATTGCGCAACGCAGAAGAGCCTGATGGTATAGTTACCCCCCAAAAAAACCCCCCCAGATCTAGTTTATCGTAGGCAAATTGGATTTTAAACGCCACCCAAGCGGTTGCAGAAATGTTTCCCTATATTCTCTTTCCTCCCAAATTCTCCTGGGTGTGTGTGTGTTCCACTGTTTGGCCGGAAAAATTGATGTACAGTGACGAAAGCCTAGTGTGTTTTCACCCATCCCAGCCGTAACGTTTGCAACATCGCACATGGCCGCACGGTGCCGGCGGAAATTACGTTTCCCGTTCCGGGAAATGAGTGAAAATATTAAACTCTCCAAATGGTGGATTGCACTTCTCGCTTTCTCGCCCACAGTTCATTTGTTTTGGGAGGGTAAGGCTTGTTTGCTCGTAAGCGACAAAGCGCTTATCACGATTTGAAGTGAATGGTGGTTTGGGGTTGGTTTGTTTTTTTTTTGCTGATTTGAAACGGTCAGCTATTTTCCGGTTTTTCCTCATCTTTCCTGTACGGTGGTCTATGGAAAACGCTCAACGCTCTTGTGCGGGACGTCACAGAAAGATGGGACAATTTGTGTATGGTAAAATTGAAAAATAATCACCACCTCGTGATCGGCTAGCACGAGATTACGTGCCTTGCACGTGCAGTGCAGAAGACTGAGGTACTGTTTAAGAGGTGTTACTGTCCAGTGTCTGCGTCGGTGAGTTTAATTAACAGTACTCCATCTATTCCGTGCAGGAGGGAAACAAAATAAAATAAATAAATTTAATGCAACCATCACCGGAGGATCGTTTGTTGGCTGTTGCAGCAAAATTGTGCAAAGAGAAAGTGAAATAAAGTAGCAAACCGTACAAGGGGACGCGCGCTTGAAACAACTTCTACCTCCCAACCGTTAGATCCTCCCCCTCCAAGTGACATGTTTCTAGGTAAAAAGATGTCTTCCTCGGGAAAGGTGCTAATGCTGTTTGGGGAGAGTGTCAAAAAAAGATTTAAATGTCAAACCACAAGAGGTTAGAAGTGTAATGGCGCTTACTTTGTAAGCAAATTACAATTTATACGTTACTTATTCATTAGAAATACATTTAGCTTACTTTGAACACTCTTGCCTGCCGTGTTCTGTTTACATTCCCTTTGAAACCCTGCACACCGTACGGTCATCCAATATAGGTTACACAGGTTCCATTATGTCACAAGAATAACTGCTGAAATATTTATCAACGGAGCCCAACTGGTGCTCGCTAACTTTGCATTATTGCACATCCCACTTAAACGCTGTTTTCTTCAAGCTCGTCGCGCCACAGTGTACAAATTCAATTTACACCACCGTGGCTACCGTTTGCAATTAAAATGGAGGGTAGCACACAGCAAAGAAAAAAAAATCGCACCATTCCATCGGTCTACTCGTGCGCCAGGGAGGAAGGTAACAAGCTCACAAAGGGAGCGGCGGGGTCATGTTGGTGGAGCGGGAGGGCTGTGTTTGCACGGTATTTTGTGTCAATTTCATTGAAGAAAAATTGACACCACTTAAAAACGAAATGTGACCTCGCACGCCAAAGCTACCACCACCCGTTCCAAGGGTTGGTTGGATGGAACTCCAACGCGGAGGCGAAGTGGTCGCGAAATAAACGCAAATGACTTTCTAGTCTTCGTGTCGCCCATTACCCCAATGCAACGATAATCGAATCTTTATAAATACCGATTGGCGAGTGTGTGTGTGCACATGCCGGTTTAGCATTTTGCGCCGGAGAAGCCAAATGTCAAATTGCTATTGATCTTTGGGCATCGCCTTCAAAGCGCAGGGCGCGAACACCGGTGCACACCACGCCACGCTTCGGGTAAGGTGGTGTGGACGTGTGTGGAAAGAAAACAGACGGTGTGCATGGGTTTTTCCCATGCGCAAAGGAAGAAGTATACTCACCTGGTTTGCACACCATCCATAATGACACTTTTTCGCGAAGAAGCGTACGATGCGTGGAATGTGCTTCGAGTGTATCTGTTATGTGAGGTTTCTTAGGAAACGTATGTAACCGATAATGATTTATCAAGTATTTAGTGTGAGATTAAAAAAAAAACACACTACAGGTGGTGGTTTCTGAGAAATATTGGGTATCGGGATATGAGCATAATCACAGGTTCGCAGATAGATTTGGTAGAACCGAGCAAGAAAAAACATTTATGTTTCTTTTTTACTCAATTATTTTAATTATAACTTCATTTTAGTTAATGTTTTCATTGAAAATGTGGCCCGAAGCAAGCATATTGTACCCCACAACTTTCAAGTATAAACGACACCAGTATCAGTAATTCACGGCACTCAGTTGCTATAAAATAATTAAATGTATTCTATTTTTTCATTTTTTAAATTAATTTTTATTTAAATAAGAAAATTATTTATTAGCGAACTTGTTTAATTTGCTAATTAATTGCTTATTAAGATGTGCCACAAAAATAATTTAAGAAAAGAAATTTGGAGCGCTCTGCAAAGGACAGCTCGTATAATCCTTGTTATGCGCCTGTTAGATATGCAATACGCATCACACATTACATCTAGGGTGAAGGATGATCTTAAGGACGCATATGCAAGACACTCCAAACTAAATGTACGCCACGCAGCAATACTTATGTCACGCTTAATAGCTATTAACTTCTCAATCTTTCACCCTGTTCGTCAAAAGCTCGTCTTTATGGGGTGACATTAATTTTGTTCCATCGGTACCAGTGTCAGCGCCTTTTTGCACATTCGTTTTCTCTAGCTTTGCAGTGTCTAATGAGCATCGCACTAGCTAGCAACATTTGAACATGCTGCTCGAGGTGAGCACCTCCTCGTTTAGCAATGTCTAAATTTCATCCCACCCTGCAAGGCGAAAACTCAATTTTGTTTTACTTTTTAACGGTCGCCGTAAAGTGGACAGAAAATCGTTGGCAGTATTTTGAAGTTTGTGTTAAAAGCAGGGTGGGATATTCAAATGGAGTTGGAGAGTAAGCAGGACATTTGCTAATGCTAATTTGAAGGTTTTTTTTTGCTCCTCTCACTCTCACGCTCCTTCGCTGGCGAGTGACGAATGGGAATGGGGTGTGAATGTTGACAGTAATTATTAATTTCATTAAATAGCCATAAAATGAACGAACAGGGGGGAAACATTTCTCATGCGAAATGTTTCTCGGTGCGTGGTGTTTCCAATCAAGTGGTGTGTGGTGCAGAGCGATTGCAAAACCTCACGCGTTCTATGCACTTTTGCAGACTAATTAATTAAAAAGTAACGTTTTTTTCTCCTCTTTCAATTGAGACATTTAGAAACTGGAAACTGCAAACAATCGTTCAAAAAGCAATTTAAGTGTGTTTAAAGAACTTGGTAGCGCATAAAGTTTCTTCACCGTCCGTAACACGCGTTCGAGGTCATAGATATCATAATGCAAGACGTAAACAAGTGATGTTGTGCTGTGATTCGAAAGGAAAGCTCAACTTGAGCTCCCAGCCCGATGAAGCTCCAGATAAAGAGGGTTAAACTGTTCGCGGGAAGCACAGACTAGGTGGAGAAGAGGACGGCAACACACAAAGCAGTATACGCATAACAAAACAAAAGCAAAGGGAATGGTGAATAGAAAAACGGCGTTGGCAGCAGCAACGGCAACCGCATCACATCAACATCCTCATCATCGTCAGCAGCATAAAAGAAGGTTGAAGCGACAGCAGCAGCAGCAGCAACCGCAGCAGCCGCAACAACAACAACTGCACAAAGAATGTGAAATGTAAATAACACCATATCGCACACAGCGTCCGCGGTACGTGGCGTAGTGTGGCGACGGGTTATGGAGACCCCGATGGGTGAAAACGCCAACAATTTAGCCGGGCCGGAATGAAGGAACCCGCGCGACCGGGTCTAGCTCTAGCCGTGGCTATTGAACACTCTTTAGTCCAACGCTCAAGATGTCCTTCTTTGCACCCTTTACGCCGCGGTCAGGCCGCGTCCCGTTCCCGGGGCAGGTCTTCTTTCCGTTGCATTTCAGGTGGGTTACGTT
Source organism: Anopheles culicifacies (assembly GCA_000473375.1). Classification (NCBI taxonomy): domain Eukaryota; kingdom Metazoa; phylum Arthropoda; class Insecta; order Diptera; family Culicidae; genus Anopheles; species Anopheles culicifacies. The sequence continues at coordinate 5,103 of KI423114.1, read as the reverse complement.
TCACCCGACGGTACGGCGGGGTATGTCAGCATTTTTTGGGCCCTACCGTAACATGAGGCGCGTACAGAAACACAACAACAGTGTGTGTGCGTTAAAACAGTGTGCAATGCCCCTTTGGGTATGCGCTATTCGGTACACGATACTTCCTGGGTGATATTATTATGTAAAATAGTACATATTGTGTAATTGGGCCATAGGACGCTCTGTTCTAGATTGGACAAGTCTTCCAAAAAAAAACACCCCACTAGCAAAAAGATCAACGATGAGAGTGGTTTCTTTTAACCTTCTCGCTCCCGTTGGTCTGTTGGACGAGTTGCCTATTAACACTTGAACTACCTCCAGCCAAACCTCAACAGTGCTGGGTTGGATGGGTTCATCATCTTGAAGCTGCACATTTACGAGCACCCAAGACCGACGGAGTCAGAAGCTCACCTCACGGAAGAAGGCGCTTTCATGCCACCTTGTTGTAATGTTTGCATGCTGCTTCTACAAAAAAAAACCACCAACTCCACTGTGCACTGTGCAGTGCATTACATCTCGAGCAGGAAAGTTTTGATGTCTGTACCTCTGGAAAGCTCGTCAGCAGCTAGTCGCGGTGTTTGATTTTCTCTTTGTCCATCCCCGGTCTCTTCTGTCTGTGACTCCTTTGCCCAACGGATTCATTTTGTTATGGCTGTCCTGTAACCTTTAGCAAACGTTTCCTCGAAGTGTGGTTCTAGTTTTGAACAACTCGACGGTACCTCTTGCATTTCGCATTGCAGTTGTACCTAATTTGTTATCCTCTTGCTGGAACCGAACACACGGGCATGGGGAAAGTTAAGATAAGCGTTTGTACTTTGCATCGCTACTCCTCACTGTCAGACGAGCTATACCTCCAGCGGAGACAAACACAAAGCTTCACCTTTCGATGCGGCGACTCCCGACGAGAGTGTCCTTGCCTGTTTGAGAAGGACAGGGAAAAATGGCCGAACAGCATCTCGTTTTTTTTTATGTGTTTGTCTCCTTTCAAGTGCACACATTCCGTAACAGTTCCACTGTATCACTTCACATCTTTAGCGTCTTTTGTTTTTCTTATGCTGACGCTTGTTTTTTTTTGTTTTGTTTTGTTTTCAGTTACTTTTCCCGAAGGTGAGTCTTGCACTTGCAAACATTTCTCAAACTTGTTATGTGTTGTTTTTACCTTTTTTATTTCGCTTCTCCTTGTGTGTTTTTCCACCTACCTTTTGTCTGTTGACTTTAGAACAATCTAACCAAATTACGCCGGTACCTTGTGCCCTCTCTCTCTCTTGCTGTTGGAAAGTGTGTGCGTGTGTGGCCCGTTTTTTTTTTTGGGCGAACTTCACGTACGGGGTTTTGCGCCGTGCCGGAGCATAACAAGCGCAACGCATTGGGAGTGTGAATTTTGCGCCTGCCAGCAGCAGCTCTATATGTCCGCCCAGGCTATGTTGGCTTCGTCAGCGAAACGTCTCTAAAATGGGGGCTGGCAGTGTGTAGGAGTGTGTAAACACATATTTGGCACTTGTCCGAAGAGCCTAGACCAGCGTGCGGCATTCGGCGCAACCCTCGATAATGATGTATTGCCGTTTTGTTCTTCTTCCTCGTCTTTTTTTTGGGCAAGATGCCTCACACAAGCTCGTCGATGGCTCGTCGTAACACACCCACCGGGTTGGTTTTTTTTTTTTTGCTGTGGGGTGTTCGTTCGTTAGGGGTCTTCCAAAGATAATATTTACCCACGGTAAATGAGGATGATGGAATCACGTTGGAAGTTACCGGTGGTCCGGGTTTTTGAAGCATTCCGGTGATGCGTTTGTTTCTCTTTTTTTTGAGTTTTGCTGCCCTTAAAATCTCTCCCCGAGAGCCGTTCCGAGAAGGAGTGCAAAAATCCTTACACGGTCTAGTGAGAAGTATGTATAAACCCAAACTCGAGACAAAGCGGAGGAAAAATTAAACAAATGCAGTCAAAATGGCGCGAAGGTGTGCGAAGGAGGCGGTCATCTTACGGTGTGGCGTAACAAATGGGGCGCACGATAAGGTGTCTCGCGTGCTCATTAGGATCGAGTCGAACGCATAAAATGGAATGCCTTGTTGTGTTGTGTGTTTACGTCTGCACAATATGCTTTATTTGCCATCAATTATGACTGTGGATAATATTGTTTGCCCAAGTATACGGCAGTATTGTGTGGAATGTTTTGAATGCCATGTGCGAAGATGTCTAATGTTGAACACTGTGTTTTTTAAACTTTATTAAACGCAAAAAAACTATATACGATGAAGTTCTCAGCAATACTCGGCAATTTTGTTGGCGATTTTGTAAAGCTTTGCGAAATGAATTTCTTTCCACCTTTTCTGACATCCGCTTACAACCTCCTTAGCGCATGATAACCACGTGGAAGGTGTCCGAAAGCCCTAAACAGCAATTTACGCCTTCCACGTCTCGCGCAGCACAGGTTTCATGATTCTCATTCCACCGTACCAACAAATCCTCTCGTTGGTCGGCCGTGATCCGGTAAGTCACAAAAAGCGCAAAAAGAAGAAATCAAGCTCAAATAAGACTTCTTAACGCCCTATCCGTAACCGAAAACGGTGGGAATCTCGTCCACAACTGGGCACGGGAACTCTCTTACGTGCAACCGTCTTTCCTTTTTGTCTGGCACAGATTTACGTCACGACATATGAATTTTCCCGCTTTATAATCGAAATATGAATTTCCCAACACACTACTACCCCGTCTGCCGGTGTGGACGAGCATGGGCGGCATTCGTAAAATACGAATGCGGATTATTACGATTGAATATGCCTTCCAGGTGTGTAAACGTGTGTTATGTTAGCGATTCCCTTGTGAGGAATGAAAATAAAAACGAGGTTGAATAAGGCGAGAGGGATCAATAACAAAAGGGAAATGGAGGTGAAATCCCGAACCCGAATGTGTTCTTCTCGTCCGCAAACGAGGGCGTAAGGATCACGGACCGGGGCAATGGTGGGGTCGCATCAGTAGCATGTCAAGAGGCGCAAGATGTTTGACTCCGCTGGACTCTCGGGGAGGAGCGGCCCCGACCAAGTCGAGTGCGGCGGAGTAGAGTATATTATTTCGCTGCTGCTTTTTTATTATTATTAATCTCCCTATACCTCTCATACACACACACACTCGCGCGAGCGCGGGGTCTTTCTTCTTCTAACCCACCCCTCCCTGTTGCGATCTCAGCTGCCCTTTGCTAAGCCCTTTGGGAAGAATTGTTGTGGCCCTACCAACCGGCCCCTTTTGATAACGATCTCGTCTTTAACCCGCTTGTCGTACTTCCGCCTACGATTTCTCACACTCACCGTAGCGTGAGCCGGTGTACCGAAAGGAGTTCTGTCTGAATGCAACAACAAAAAAAGAATTCTCACCTTTTCAAGCCCTATCCATGTCCAAATCGTAGTTCCCGCCCCAAGGCCCGTGATGCATGTAAATGCCTCCAGCACTCCACGATTCCACGGTGCTGGCTGGGCCGCTGCCCCGAACAACAGCATCACACACTACCGTGTCAGCGTATGGTTGCAGGTGCCAATCATTGGAAATTGAAAATTAAAGAAACAATCCGTTGTTGAAGCTCAACATGTCGGGGGAGCGTGCGCGCGCACGACCTCATCGGTGGGCAGCTCCATCGCGAGATCGATCGAGGATTTCGTGCAGTTGGTAGTTGGAAGTGAGATCATGTTTCTCCCCACTGCACAGCGGATGGGGAGTGTGAGCTCGTTTGTGATCATGAAATGAATGAAATGAATAATCTTTAAATGTTGCATTCAAGCGCGATCTCATACAATATAATAACCATTCATTTACCATCAGATAAATTGAAAAGAGACAAACTTAAAGCAATAATGCAATGTTACGAGTTCTTTATTCTCGTCCTTATAGAATTCGAGGACGAATTACCTCTATTTGTGTCTCTACATAACTCTCTTTGCTTATAGCTTAGTATTCAGAATTGCTCAGTTCGTTGATAGTATCCAATTGAATTCTTGCTATAAAAAATACTATAAAATGTTTCAAATCTACTACATTACCATAAAATAGTAGAAAATCATATAATTCAAGGATGAATTACCTTAATTCGTGCCACTAATTCAATCTTCTTGCCTCGTCTTCCTTATCACTCAATTCGTTGATAGTGTATACGAAAATTTGCTATAAAATGCTAAAAATGTTCAAAAACTACGACATTACCATAAAATTGCGGAAAACCTTTGAGAAAGAGAAGAATTAATTTGATACGTCAGGTTACGGCTTTCATGTGCTTAAACGTTGAATGATAACCCTTAGCTAGAGAAAAATATTTCTAATCACCATCACGATTTATTCTGATTGAGCAATCTGAAACTGGGTATAGCAAACATCCGATATGGTCACCGGCTTGCAACACTGCAACACAACAGTGCGTTAAGTGTATCCGGATCTTAGCTGATAAGAGGGCGTATCGTGGCGCTCGTGCACCCTCCACCGTCTCGTCCGGTGATATGTTTTTTTTAAATGCGTCCAACCGCCGGCACACGGTAGTGTGCGAACGGGTGTGTAGAAGATTCCATCGAAACCTTCACCGTACGCGGTTAACGCCTATTCGGTGCAACCACTGCGCAGGCTTGCATCGTATCGTTTCGACTCCTCTTTGAGGTTCTCTATGGCTTCATGGGGTCGTACAGGTAACGTATGATTAATTTTGCCTCGGGTGGGTCGGCGTCCAGTGGTCGCACGAGACACCCTTCCATCAACCACACCGCGGCGTAAACTCTCCCCCCTCCCCCTGGTGCTGGGAGCTGCATTCGCCTGTCGGTTCTTCGAAGCCCGGACGGATGGACGCAGGAGGGCAGACAAGAACACTATCCGACTCGAATCTCTGACCCGAAAGTCCGACCGGAGACGCGTTATTGATCCAAGGGGTACGGTCAACAGGGAAGGAGCGTCATAGCTGGGGAGGTCGGCAGTGATCGGTCTTCAAGAGAAGAAGACCGGGTCCCGATGCGGAATGCGTGTTGTCCGACCCCGAGACACTTGTGAGGCGTTTTTCGAACGGTTTTCCAACAATTCCGGCCTCTTCGGCACACTTGTCGCCGTCCCCACACACA
>KI423113.1:0-23294 GCA_000473375.1 Anopheles culicifacies | reverse complement strand
CGTCGCTTCAAAATTTCACCCCGCATTGCCAATTGCTATTTTATCCTCCTCCCCCCATTATCATCAGGCACTAGTGAACAAATCCTCACCGGCGGCCGTTTCCAACGTGGAGGTGGAAACGTTACGCCAACGAATACAGGACCAAGAGCTGACCATACACGAGCTGCGCAGCATGGTACAAAAGCTGGCCTCGGAAAACAATCAGCTAAAATCAACCATCGACACAAAGGAACATGAGGTGCAGCTGTAAGTAGGACACCATTGCTCTAAAGCTCTAGCCTATATTTGCTAATGAATACACATTCCATTCCTCTTACAGCCGGATTGATTCCCATCTGAATGGTTCGTTAGCGAGCGAAGGTTCACCGGAACGGGATCCAAACAACCAGGAGGCAAAACAGGCAGCAGCAGCAGCGGCCGCCGCTTACGCGAAACGACCCGTCAGCATGTACGAAACGCGCCAAACACCTCGGGACGAAAGTCGACCACCGATTACGCAAAGCCTCTACTCAATGGCACCTCCGGCTCCTGGTGGCAACATGGACACAACGCCGCCCAGCAATGGTGGCACTCCGTTACCCTCGTTCGAGGAGGTTAAACATCGCACGAACCTCGTTGCCCGACGCATGAAGGAGCTGTACGCTGCCATGAAAGATTTATCCCAGCGGGAAGCATTTGTCCCGAGCGCAGAACGTATACGGCTGGCCGTGGCAGATCTGTTGGCACTGTTTCCCGCCTCGCTCAATGTTAGCGATTCGCTGCGCGGTACACTGCAGCAGGTTAACTTTCACGCTAACCTCATCCAGGCGGAATGTGCCCGACTGCAGCAATGTTTGGCAGCTGAGAGCGAGATGGTACCGAATGGTGGTCCACCCGGCACGGGCAAACCGTTGGCGGAAAGTATTCAGCAAAGCATGGAGCAGGTGCGTGTCTGCACGTACGATCTAGCTATGGCGACGAAAATTCTCCTCAATCATCTGCAGCCATCTTAACGATTTCATTTGCTGCAGTTTTAGATTATTTTCATTTTCTTTCTACTGAACAATTACGAACAAAATTATAGTCCTGACAGAGGAAAGATTTTTTGTACGAGCAACTATTTTTAAAAAGCACATTAGCTACACTGTTTCGTTTCTAAATGGCAGCTACCACTATCTCCTTAACCCAGTGGAACTAACCTTGCCCTCGTACCCAGCAAACACGTTCAAAAAAGTCAATCCGTACAGTATTCGTAGTCAATCATCGTTTTCCATCGTAATCGTGGAAAATAATCTTACCGTGAAGGCATATCTTCGTATGCTTTCTTTGCAATATTTTGTTTCATATAGTTATTTTGCAAAAGTTTGCACGTACAATATGTGTTTTCCCCCCAAAAGTGCCAAAAGAACACCTTTGATAATGGTTTACATGCTATATTTGTCCATCATATTAATCACAATTAATGTATTTTTAATAAAAACACACTGGACCAACTCGGCCTTTAATATAAAAATCCAAACTAACCACGACTGCCCAATACTGTTACCGAGTTTGGGCAATCGCGATTAATTTATCGAATGAGATTTTATAAAACATTTTGGCCGATCGCTTGTGACAATAATTTACAACTAAAATGGACACAAAAGAAAAAAAAGAATTGTTAAACGAAGCTCAAAGGTTGATATAAACTTCTTTCTTTTAATACAAAGATTATATACAAACGTATTTGAACGTATTTCTGCGACTCGAAAACTCCGGGACTCACACACACGGAACGGTAATATTACACAGAGTTGAAGTATTTATCAGCTATTGCAATTTATATACGCATATACCTAATCGATAATGATGTTAAAATAAAGAGAACGAACGATTAAAACAGGGTTGTACCTGCACAGCATTGATTTCTAAATCCGCGTCTTATTATGATTTTTGAGAAGTTGTGTAAAAGTTGGAGAGAAATTACCTAATCAGTGACGTATAAAGTCCTTTGGAGACTCTAATCATAGAAGTTGACGATCAACGATCCTCAAGGTTACCAAATGAAAAATATGTAGAATGGATATCCGAAAGAGGACCTTCGGGCATTCAAATGTACTTCTGGAGATATCAAATGCGTCTAGTCCCTAAGCTGCGGGCTCGGAAATGGTCAGAATTGGTATAGTGTGAGGAAGTCACAAATGAAGTAGATCTTCAGGACCCCTTAATGCAGAATATGTGGAATTGAAGATCAATCCATATTGGTACAGAAAATAGAGGTACAAATTTCTTGCAATCTCTGAATGAGGCTCCAATCATAGCAGAGGCTATCCCTAAGACATAGACCAAGCTGGAGTCTGTCTGACTATAGAGTCAAGGAATGAGAGGGATTGGCCTCAAAATGGAAAATATTTAGAATTTTGTTAAAGCGACTCTCATCATGCAAATTAGTCTCAACGACAAAATCGAAACTGAAGACCTTGGGGGAACTAAGGCGACTTGTTTGGGCCCCCAGTCGTCTAGGTCTTTGGCGGCTATATATTCCACCTTCCACTAGATCTGCCATTGTTAATAACAAGAAGACCTTTAGGCTTCCTGATTCTTCAAGAAAGATACGAATTCTTGTCTATCTTAACTCACATCTTACATCTCACACTTCAGGATCAGGACATTCTATTGCTAATTCCGTCGAATGTGCTCTCTACGTACTACGAACAATTAGTGCAAGAGATGAATTGGTGCTTGCAAACACTACGCTACAGATGAACAAACTCGGCACGAAGACAGTGTTCAGATAGGCATACAGAGGTCACACGCACTTTCCGTTCGGTGTGATCTTTCATCATTCATTGATCAGCAAACAACAATGACGCTGTAAGGCGCAGATTAGAGTAGAATAGCATTGCAGAACGTGAGAAACGGGTGTGTGGTGTGCATCGGAAGGTGCATCCACTGCCCGGGGAAGTGGCACGACTATCTTTATACTTCCACGCGAGGACAACCAAAGGTCCCCAGGGGGTTTACCCCGGTTCCGGGATGCATCTCTTCCCACGAACACTGTTCATTTACAAACGTGACGCCTTTTCCTGCTTATTGCTGTACAACAGATTAGAGGATTTTTTTAAAAAACCCAATCAAGGTATGGTAGTTTACAGTGTATGTGTGTGAACGTGTGTGTGTGATTTCGTTTCCAAATTATTGTACATCTGTACACATTTTATATACACCGTTTACCCTTATTATTATGTACAGATCGACTATCAGCGCCCTTTTATCAGTGCAAATAAGAAGGATCGTTTATACAAGGTAGGACACTTTTATACAAAAACACACGTGTGTGCAGTTTCATTTCAAATTGAACAATTTGTACATGATTTAGGTATGTAGGAATTCAGGAATAAAGGACGTGGTACGTGGTGGAGGAAAGGATTTACTCTTGGAACACCACAATGAATTAACAAATCGCCATTAACAGCGCCGATGTATTTGTGACTCGTGCTATAAAATTTCCAATAAACCTTGGACGTTTCTTGGAGGACACTACTCCGAAAAACAAAGGATCGACAGTGCACGCTCCCCGCCTAGGAACACTTCCACAGGACAATCGCCAGATTGCCACCGAAAAACAGATACAGTATGTTCTTCGTTTCGTAGGACACCTCGTAACCGAAACCTTCACCGACGACCACATGCCAGAAGGTGCCAAACTTTTTGTCCATCAGCTCTTTGATCGTTTTAGCGGCCACCTGCAGAAAGTTGGTGAAATCCAAACGAGAAACACCACATTTCAAACGGGGGGTTTTGAATTTCATTCGGGCTCATTCGGGGACCGGGGGATGTTTTGAGGGGGAATTGGGAATTGGTTGAGGGATATCAGGATGCCAGGTGCTTAGCAATTGGTGTATGGTCATTACCTCGTAGTTTTGTGCGTATTTCTCACACGCTGTAATGCTCAATTCTATCGCCTCGGCTCGGACATCGTCATTCATATCGGAAAACTGGCCCCGTGTTGATGGGTGGATGGTGAGAGATTGAGTGTAGTATAGAGGTGCATGGGTGCAAGATTGAAACGGGCAAACATTGAACATGAATTGCAAACAGAATGTTTTTTAAAGATACACATAAGCGACCTTCATAAAATGTGAAGCAGCGCCATAAAAAAAACCCGAAAATACTAAATAAGCGTGTGTACGTACCTTTACCAGCGGATACACATGGACAATCTTTTTGTCCGCCTCACCTTCTGCCTTCGGTTGGTCCTCCATGTCCTTCTACTTAAAGTTGAAAATCTAAAGAATGAAACAATTGCTAAAACTCTCATTAGAAATCTAAATTAAGCACAACGCTTTGCACTTGATTAACTGGATATTGGAAAAAATCCCACTTCAACTCAGATTTGCTCACAGTATCGCAACCAAACTAACCTCCGAGATGCCGTACACAATACCACACCAAATAGAACAGATTAATGAAATAAGTTTCTTTTAAGAAAATTGCAGCACTTTCTCTGCTCCGTGCTGCTGCTGCCTTCTCTGCACAATTCGCACGCCAACCAACGAACACACGTCCTGCTAGATCTCCCTGCAAACATTGACTTATTTATCGTGCGTTGCCATGGTGACTCATCCACAGCAGGTTACTCCTCCTGCCGCAAGGATACTGTGTACAATATGCCGGGCATTCTCTTCTGGCGGCATTCTGACCAGATTGGCGTTGTTATGGTAGCCGGTACGGAAGACTGTTTACCCTACGCCACACACATGCGCAGTGAGCGAACATCCCCAGAATCCTAGCGTGTAGTATTGTTGGATGTTTGAACGAAGGCCTTGAACGATTTTTGTATTCCGAACACGTGTGCTCGAATTAGAACGCCTTTTATTAACGACCCCTCCTTTATTTGATATCAGAATGCATCCCTTCACGATGGATTACGTGCGTTTGGGCCTTAGGGAAAGACACAAAACTATGAGGGAGGGATGTGATAGATATTTGATTCAATCATTAACACCATATCATGATTGTAGTATTGGGGTGCGCTATAGGTTAGAGCCAGGATTTGTTGAATGGAATGATGGGATTGAATAAAAAAAGCTTCCCATACCGGGAATCGAACCCGGGCCTTCCGGGTGAGAGCCGGATATCCTAACCACTAGACAATATGGGACTTGTGAGAGACCAACGATTTTTAAGCACCAGATGCCATCAACAAAAGTCAAAAATCAACGATAAAATACGTCCAAGCTGTGATAACCAAGACATTTTCAAAAAAAGATCCGACAAGGGAATTATTAGTTTATATCGAAGTTTTATTTATGTTTCCATCTAATTAAAATTACGATAAAATCATAACCTTCTTATCTCAACTAAAGACAAACTACAACACAAGGTAAATCGACACAAGTGAGCGTTAAATCAAAGTAGAGGCGTGCACGTTTAAACTAAATTTTCTACTATTCGTAAAAAAAGAGTAAAAAAACAAATCGTTTATTGACGTACATAATTATTATTATTTGCCTTATCATATCAATGTCACAAATTTGTAACGAACGTGTAGCGTTCATTCGATTATATACTGTCGATAACCCTACATAAGTGTACGTGCTATTGTAAAATTGTCGCACTAACTGTCCCCAGCCTAACCGAACATGTCCTCCCGATCGGCACCGTTACCATCGCCACCTTCCTCCAGGCTCGAAAATAGCAAAAAGTGCGATGGTCGATGAATTTCGTGATAAAACTCCTTCGGATTGGCCAGCTGCAGCTCGTACTTCATGTTCGGATCGTGCCGCACACCCATGAAGTTGTAATTCCAGCTACCCTGGGCCGGCACCATGAAGAACCCAAGGAACTTGTTCGACAGCAGCATCTGCACACGCTCGTAGTGCGACGGGAGATAGCCCTTCGGGTTGTTGCCCTTGTCCGTGTTCTTGTGACCCCACTCGTACCCGGACGGTGTCAGCTTGTACGCGGTAAGTGAGCATGAACCAGGCGTAAACGAGCACGTGATGATGATCGTCTTCTCACCGTCCCAGTTCGGATTTTCCGACATGATGCGTGCGTGTGTCGTAATGTCCTGGGGCGATAACTGAGGCAATTCGTTCGGTTGCGTGTGTATCCAGCCCAGCGGTTCCATGTCCTTCAGATACTGATGGGCGGGCAGCGTACTCGGCAGGTTGATCTGTTGATGTGTGCCCCATTGCGGTGGCATCACAATGCAACGGATCTCCTTCACCTGCGGATTGTCCGGTGGGCTAACGCCGTACAGATAGCCAGCGATCTGTGCCCGCAGATCGGAGATGGTGACGAACTTTTTGAGCACATTCTTCGGCAGAATGTACGTGTAGCCCGTCTCCTTGATGTCGTCCGAACTGACGTAAATGTGATTGGTACGCAGGTGCAGGTTGGTCGCCGAGATCGCTCGGACACGCCATTCCGTCTTCGAGCTAAACGTGGTCGTCTCGTAGTTGCTCGTGGTTGAGGTAATGATCTCGTCACCGTGCTTGTTCGTCGTGCGTGTCGTTGTAGCCGTCAGTTGCGATTGTTCCTTCGTTTGCTTCTCAATTTCTGCAATCTGTTGACGCTGGGCGGAAGGAGCGGATATTTCCATGCCGAGAATAATGTCACGAATTTCCGACTGCGTCAGTGAAGCTACGTTAACGTTGTTCTTTTTGCCGTAATCGGCCAGAATCAGATCCTTCAGCTGTACTTCAACCTTGATCCATTCCTCGTCCGTCAATGTCGGCCAGATGTGGTGAGCCTCGGTAACGGTCGTCTTGTCCGGCTTCAGGATTACCTTCGTGCGCTCCGTATTTACGTGCAGTGCGCGCAGGATCAGAATCAAACGCGAGAACGCCGTGTACGATGAGATCGTTTTCAGCCAATCGTCATACAGATTGAACAGTACCATCTGAGGCTCGGTTGCCTTCAGAATCAAGTCACCGAACTTCTCCACCTTCAGACATGCCTGGAACGGTAGCTGCAGCTCGGAGCCCTTGATCACAATGTTCGGGAAGTCGAGCAAATGCACCTCGAGCGGATCCAACATGCCTTTGCGCGTTACGATAATCTGCTTCGGCTGCTCTTCCACAGGCAGGGAGCGAATCAGAGCGGCTACTTCTTCAGCCGTTTTCCACTTGGCCAACTGACCCAGACGCTTCTGACCGGCCCACACCGATGTGTGAATAATCTTCAGGAACAGCTGGCCAGTGCGCGGGTTAAAGATGAAGATTGCTCCGTTGATTGGTTTCGTGGTCAAGTTACCTTCGAACGTCTTGTGGATCGTCACACGGTACACGTTCGTATCGTCCACGAACCAAATGATCTGGTTGGAGAACAACTCACCGTAGTTCTGCGAGCTCAGGTAAGGTTCCGTCGGTTCCGAACTGTACAGCTGCAGTGCCTTACGGATACGCTCCCGCAGCACATACAGCGCCGGATTGGCTTTCATAATCTTTGCCATTGCCTGCTGTATCAGTGGCTTACAACCCGGGAACCAGTTACCGTAGGCACTGTGCAGATTGTAGGCCAAATCGATTGCAATCAGCACACCGGTTGGCGACGGATAGATCGACATGTTATCGGTCGTATAGTCGAGAAACTTGGCGCGTGCATAACGCTCAATATCGTGCGAATCATAATCTCCCCAACGCAGCTGCACATCAATCCAGAACTTTTGCGTTGTGGTGTTATCCATCGTGTCCTTCGTATCCGCTAGCAGCGAGGGCCGTGACACGTTCCATTTGTACGCCGGGAAGAGTAGAATGTCCGCGCAGGAAGAGTTCATCTTGTACGACTTACGCGGATGGATCGTTTCCTTCTGTACCGTTTCGATCTCGAGCGCATCAAGCTCCTGATCGAACACCTGACAAAGATCCATCACGATCGATTCGTGGATCTTCTGCCACAAGTGAGCACGGAAAATCTGAATCAGTGAAATCTTCAGCGTTGGGATTTTGCCGTGCATGAAAATACCGGTCAAATCTAGCTGCACCTGGAAACCGACGTACACGTTTGCACGGTTAATCGTCGGTGACCACCAGAGCGTGAAGCGACGATTCGGGATCTGATTCAAACCGGAACGCTGTGCGTTCGTAAGCTTCTTGTACTTCATGGACTCCTCGAATCCGGACGCTTTCTCCCAGAACAAACCTTCCCAGGTGGGGAAATAGGTTCCCTTGAAAAGCGTATGCTCCAGGATACCTTCCACACCTCCAAGCGCCTGAATCATATCCGTACGGTAATTGTTCAAATTCCACAGCTTACCATCGTGTCGCTGATGGGTCCACCAGAAGGGATTCTGCTTCAGCACCTGGTACTGCTTGAACTCCGTCCGGATGCGCCATCCCTTATCGTACGCAAGCGTGTGTCGATCCTTCTGGAACAGTGTGTTGATACGCGGTATTCCACGATCCCAGCTATCTTCCAAATCTTCCAACGTTAACCGACGATTCTGTGCATTTGCCTCCTGACGCTTCAGTGCATACTCGGCCCAGACACGCTGCGAATCGATGAACTCACTTTCCCACGGTTGGATGTAACGGTACAGATTCGGAATCAGCTGATCCTCGTCGTGTGACATACCCGAGCGGAAATGGGTAATGCCCACATCCGTCTGCTTCGACCAGCGCAAATCCGACTGTGGTATCAGCACGTGACCCATACTCAACATGCCCAAGCCTCCCAACTCTTTGGGCGTGTAAAACACGACAGGCGGGAAACGGGAAGGCATTTTCGAGTTCAACCCAATCTTAATACGCGTCTGGATCTTGTTTTCACACTTCACCAGCAAATCCAACAGTTCCTGCGTGTTGACAACCGCCTCGCGGAAGTACGTCATCAAACCGATCAGTGCCGTGTTCCACTTGTTGACAATCTTCGTGAACGTTGTCGATCCCGATGCCATCAAAATCTGTCGTACGCGATTGTGGAAGCGACTGAGGGATTCATCGTCTACGCGCAAGAAGCACTGTGCCGTCCGCTCCTTGGTGACTTCGTTCTGCAAATTCCACACACCATCGCGATGCGTAAACTCATCGTTCTGGGTGCGACACTTGGGCAAAATGCGGCACTCAAATCCGGACATGTTGAACAGCAAGTTCGGGTTATCCTTCGAGTAAACGGACACGAACGTGTTGTCCCACTGCACGGTTGTGACCGAACGTGGCAAACGATTCTTAATGTCCCAGAATACGGCCCGGCCCAAATTGACGTCGTGCTTCATCAGACGCATACGTGCATCGCGTGGCCAGCACTTTTTGTTGTTATACCCCACAATGTTCTCATTGTTCGGATCCGGATGTTCCGTGAGGTAGCGCTGAATGAGGTCACGTGCCTCCTCCGCCGTGAAGCGGAAGAAAATATGAATCCGATCAACATAACGACAGTACAGCCGAATCGGATGGCACGCCTCGGTAGCAACGTCTTGGAACGTAAGGAAATCGTTCGGCATCTGTGGTGGACCGGCCATCTCGCTGGCACGCTGCAATCCAAGTACAAGCAGATCCAGCACCAGTCCGTAGTACTGTGCAACGAATGAGGCAAACTGTAGACCACGTATGATACCGTAGCTGTTCGTGTGGTTCATGTCCTTGTAGTTGATCACCACGTTGTTCTTGGCGGTCATGTAATCTGCAATGTTGTGATCTACGATCAGACGTAGCAGTCGATTCAGCAGCGTCAAATCGATCTTTTCGTACAGCTTCTCGAAACGCGATTCAAGCAGTACGTTACATTCACCCTCCGAAACGTCCCATACGTCCTGCAGGTTGTTAATTCCTGTGTGAGTGTGTTACAAAACGAATACGTAAGTAAAAAATTGATGTAGACCACAATGTTCTTATAAAAGATGAATATTTACACACGATGTCTATCGGAAACACCGCCAGCGTGAGGTTTGCAACAAGGGGATGAACCTTAACTGTAAAATCTCATTGTCACAAAGCACACACCGGCAGAGTCCAAAATGCAATAGTTCGGGTAAAAGTTAAATTTGTTAACATAACAAGGACGCATGCATAGTGTACATTTCATACCTTGACACCATTTGTAAACGAGTAATGGCGGTGGCTCGGTATCGCTCGGTTTAATCCACGGTGGAAATAAGCGTCGCTTGTCCGCCTCATACCAAAGGTACTGATCGAGGTACGCATCCGTGATCTTCTCCAGCGGTTCAACATCATACACCGGAATCAGATGGCTGTACAAGTCCATAAATTCAATTCCAGTCTGAAAAAAATTCGTAAAAGGAAATGGTATTACTTCTCAATTCGTCAACGTATGTATCTAACAAAAGCTTCCTACCTCTTTAAATGCACGCTGTGTCAACAGGTGACGCTTAATTCTAGATAATGCCTCGTGTGGATTATCATACGCCTGTTCAATCAAACCAAGCTCTTCACGTTGGCTCTGGTTAAGACGTGATTTCACACTGTACGCTTCCTTCAGCCGTTCCAGCGCCAGAATTAAAAGCTTCGTATCGTGTTTGTACGAAAGCGGAGGGAAGGGGATGGGCGCAAAGCGACGCGATTCCAACCAATGTACTGTGGTCGTGTAGATTGCTACTGCTTCCTCGGGCGAAATGTAAGGACCATCCTTCAGATAGTTGTGCTGCCGCTCTTGTTCCGCCTTCAAGTACAGACGCGTCAACCGACCCAAATTCTTCTTGCACACCGTCTTGTCCACGGTCGCTCCACGACGGATACGTTCGCGGTTGTAATGTGCCGTGTTGGTCCACCAGTCGGCCTTCATTTTCACGTACCGCAAGATCATGTTTTCGATCGGAATCGGCAAACCGGGCACCTTCCAGGGGATGTTGGCCTTCCAGCATCGCCACGCCTCGGACAGATGCTGCAGGATGGTACGGGCCTTGTTCTGCTTGATACCCTCCGGCATCATATCGACGATGTCGTGCATTACCGAGGCACGCAACTCCAGATCGAAATGTGACTCAACGCGCTGTTTCGTAACCGTTTTGGCAACGCCCTTCGAGTGACGACCTTCGAACTGACGCGACAACAGATTACCCAACCAACGCTCCAACAACGGTGTAATGCCACGCATGAAGAACAACCATACGCGCCAACCCGGTGCCCAGAAACCACATCCCGGACCCTTTCCCACTGGGCCCTGTAACGAAAACCAAAATAGCAACAATCAGCCCACATTATTGCATAAAAAACACAAATTTTGCGCATATTTTTCTTACCGTGTTGAAGCGATAGTAGATAAGATGCTTCAGATCCTTGCACATACGAATCTGTCGCATCAGCTTGTACTTGTACCGGTACATGCCGGTCAATTGGCCGACGTGAGCAAAGATATACTGCAGTCCATCGGCCAGCTGGAACGCATCGACATTGTTCAACCGGTACTGCACGTGCGAATCGATAATCAGCTTCGTCAAGCGCAGAATTTCACGACACAAATGGAACGCATTTCCGAAACGTGACTTCTTACGCTCCTTTGTGGTGAGTGTTTTCACTGGTTTCAGATTGAAATTGTAATCCAGATGCAGGTAGTTCAGATTCTTGCGATGAATCAACAAATTCAACATGTTGTACCCCTGCCGGCACACCTGCAATCCCGCTTCAACCCAATCCAGTGTGGTCGTTTGAAAGAATTTCGTTGCCTTGAAGGATCGGAATAGGTAGCGCTTCTTTTGTGGTTTCGGCTTGCGGTGCTTCAATGCGTTAAGTACGTAGTACTTTAGCAGCTTCTGGTAGCTGACGCGTACCTTCACCGGATGTCCCGGGGGACAATGTTCTTTGTACCAGGTTTTCACCAAAGGAATATCGATTGCTCGTCGACAACGACCTGATCGCATGTTAAATGGTCGTGGAGCCCAAAGCAGCGATATACCGTTGGCCGTATTGTCCGTGTAGAGTGGTGTGTCCTGCAAGAACGGTTGCACCTCTTCCGGTAGGATGAATTCTTCATCATCATCTGGCAGAATTTCAATCGTTTTCACTGCATGCCGATGGGCGATTGGATTGATCAAGGGATCGAAGTAGAAGGCGGGCAGATCGGGATCTTCCGTCTTGATGAACACCACGTTTGGTGCGTGGTACCTTAAAGAAAAATAATAAACTACATTAACCCAAGGGTAAGCATGATCATGGTTAGGAAAATGCACAGATTTGGACATTTTTGTTTATGGACATTAGCGATCGAACTTCATTAGCTTCATTCGAACGATCAACATAAGCGCCACAATATTGTAGAATAAAACGCTTAATAGTAGTAAGACAAATTCTAAAGACTTATTGCTCTACCATCCAAGGTTGAATTGCGCATCGTATAAATCTTCGGTACGATCGTGTGCAAAGATGGAGATATATAATCTGCTATCCAGAGGGAAATTCCAACACTCACCATGAAAGATGCACAAAGTGTGGCATATTGTTGTACAGATAAGGGAATGCGATGCGATACTCCGTACGAATCGGCTGGCGAATGATGATCTTGTTGATATCGTTGAACTCATTCCAATCCTCATCACTGCAAGAGGACAATTTCGAACATGTAAGACCAAATGTTCCGCTAACTTACTCCATTCCAGCAATCTTACCCCACATTATGATCCTTGATAAGCGGTTCAAACTTTGGTCCACCAGGGATGGCCATATTGAGTGCTTTAGCCGTGAAGAAGCTTTTCGGATCGAAAAGGTAGAAGAAATTGTCATCCACCAGATCCGTCAGGAGCTGATTGCCCAACCGGTACAGTGTGGCCATCTGTGGTAGCGTGAGATTCCACTTACGGTAAGTGGACCCATTCACGTGCGGTGTTCCAATCAGTGGTCTATGCTCGTAAAACCAATCGTACACACTGCCATCTTCCTCACCGTCCAGATCAATCTGGATCGCTTCCAGCGGCTCAACGTCCAGCACGTTGTCAGCGTAATCAAGCGGCGGTTCTTCGTCGTCAAACGGAGGGAATCGCATCCGCTTGAAATGACGACGATCACGCTTTTCACGACGCATCATGATCCACATGGTTCCCCACTGGGCAATGTACAGCGGTTCGATCACCCACGGAATCTCGTTCACGAACGTGATTGCACCGGTTATGTGGTACAGTACCGGTACGTCGCGAATCTGCTCCCATGGCATGGGCATGTTTTCCAGCAGCTTCATCACGGCGTGTGGCATGTACTTGAGTGCACCGAGATAGACGCGTTTGTCGTGTCGATATTTACGACTCGTCATGTCACCATGATCGCGTATAATCTTGCGGATGTGCTCCGGTGGCATGTCTTCCTTTTGGGCATCCACAAAACCAAACTTGCGCTTCTCGGCGAACCGTTTCGACTGCAACTGTTGCCATTTCTGTGCTGTTTTGCGAAAAATACAAAAGGGATAATTTGTTTAAAATGCTGCTCGGGAGACCATGCACGTTTTGTAGCTAGGAACCTTTTTCTTGTAGCTTTTCCTCCGTCAGTACTATGTCCGGCTTTGGTGGACCCGGCGGAATGTGACCCATCGGAGGCATCTGCATCTGGTTCACGGCCATTTGCTGGGCGTGCATGTGTACCTGTGCATGCTGCTGCTGTTGTTGAGCCTGAGCCTGTGCCTGAGCTTGGGCTTGGGCCTGCTGTACAGCGAACACTTGCTGCTGGGCCATCATATGGGCCCATTGATTGGGCGGTATCATGTATGGCGGGATCGCCATATTGACGAATCTGGTGTGTAAATGAAGGGAAACCAAATGATAAACATACACAACATCAACATTTGCAGCACATTTGTTTTCACAACCGAGGACGATGCTGCCCTTGCGAGGTTGTGAAATTGGCCGCCATGATACGCTAGCGCTCCGCACCCGGTGCAAACAAGCCGTTTTTTCAATCCATTCTAGCACGTGTCTCCGTGCAACCTTCACCGTGAATTCATACTTACACGTTGCCTTACTACTAGTGCTATACGTTTTCGCTACTTTTTGCCACTTTTGAGAGGAATTTGTAGTAGAATTTTGTTTAATAATTTTCACACTACGCAGTTCACGAGCTTTCTCATTCCAGAGATGACAGTTCCATAAAATTGTTCTCGTGGGTAGGACGTGTGGTTGAAATCTTCAAGTGCTTGATTCGCGTGTACCCCAAGCTGCCGAGCGATGTTGCTAGAGCTAGACTATGGGTAATAAACGCTTGTGAGCCGGCTGAACGTCACGTCGCGGTCGATGCTAGGGTGCATTTACACGTACCACAATTTTAAACATGGATAATTATTGAACGGATGAGAGAAAACTGCATGCTAATCATTCAAATTTTCGGAAAATATGGGTTTTTCGAGAAAGACACGAGAAACAAACCATATCAAAGATTTAGAAAAGAATAGTATGGGGAATATGTTTGAATATTGCACCAATATGGACAAACAAGAAAACATGTTTGAAACTCTCAATTGGAAAACAGTGCAATTTGCCAAGCATTCTTCAGGAGCTAGTATATTGTAACTAGTTTGCACCAAATTGTTTGGCTCACCCCGTCTCACCAGGACTGGAATTTTACATAACGAGATTGCAATCGTAATTCCACCCAATGGGCAAACACCCTGCCCGCTGTCAGTCAGATGTTTGTCAAACCAAACGTCAGAAGAAGGGAGCAAAGAGGAAAGTGAAAAATTTTCTTACACGTAGTTTTTTAATCTTCCATCGAGATTAAGACCGTATCGAAAGAAAAGTGTAACCAAAATACAGCCCATTTAGGTTGGCACGGGGGCGACATAACATTTTCGTGACCTCTGCCAGAGTGTTCCGTGCGCGGGCGGTAAAAGTGCTGCTTGGTGAAGTGAAATGTAATCAGAGTGTTGCCCGAATTAGTGCATCTCCGGAGGGTGACGAACGATCCATAGTCACGGCCGTACGATTGCATCTTGCTGTTGGACAGTTTCATAAAGGGAGGTGGTTGATTGGCCAATCCCACTGTTACTGACTCGTATCCGGACACACTTTTCTTGCACGTTGGCTACAAAATGTTCAGAAAGCTGAAAGATAAAATTGCCGAGGAAGTCAAGCAGTCGCCACAACGGTTCGAACAGATATCGAAAGGATTTCAGGTATGAAACGCCTTTAGAGGACACTACAGTTTCACCCATCCAGTTATGTTCATAATCGGATGCCATTCCAAACGAATGAACAAATGGCCCTGTCCGTGCGAAGAAGAAACGTACCCCAGTCGTGTTCCCTTTTCCCAGCTAAACATGTTTCGAATTCGCACGTCCCGTTATTGGTTGTGTGCGTTCACTTGCCACCCTCGTCATATTTTATGCTGTAGGGAACAATTTGTAATGAGAGCTGAAGCTCACTTGACCCTCCACCCGTTACGGTGGACTTTGTTTACCTTCTCCCACCCTGCATGCACGACAGAAGGGGAAGGTGATAGCTACTGCATTACATCGCCTGCTGTGTCTCCTGACAAATGTTTACATTGTTTACATTGGCAGTCTACTGAATATTCTTAGCATGCTTTCCCCGTGAGGGTGTGGAGTCTCTTCTTCGTCTACTTCACTCTAGCGGAATAGGGTCATCGCACGGGTTGAGATGATGATGATTAGCAAATTTTGCACTTTTCTAGAAATTTACGTGATACAATTGCACATCACAATTTGAATTGAGGTGAAAACTTGCAGAAAAATTATAGTTTCTTTTCTAATTGAACGGTATAGAGTGTTGAAGTGAAATATTAATTTCTTTTATTTTTTGTAGGCCGCCGTGAGTTCTGCATCCTCAACTACCTCTGAAGTTTCTGGCAGTGAGAATTTTTTCAGCATTACGGAAGATGGTATAGTTTCAACTTCGATGCACGCTTTCGGATCGCTTCAATACATTTGCCATTCCTTTCTTCATTGTAGATACGCCCCAAAATTCACCCCAGAAGGGAAACTCAAGCACTCCCGTACAGCCAAACAGCACCTTGGCCAACACATCCGGCAACAGTTCCGTACCGTCGAACAGCAGCCTTAACAATGGCGTCTCTCCATCAACAACGGTCACTAGTCCGAGTTCTGCCACCGGTAACAGTTCCACTGGTTCTACAACCCAACAGCAACAGCGCGCACGTCGTCTTTCGAACTCGTCGATGGCAAGCGATGTATCGTTCCGTCTTCCAGTGTATGACTCACCCGCAATCTATCATCTCGAGACGGATGTGGACATATCGGCGAGTGAGACAGAATCGGTGTCCGGAAGTGCTAACCCCAACCAGCTGGACCTGGTGAGCAAGGACAAACTGTTCCAAGCTTACAAGAAAGCGCTGGATCGGTATCAAAAGTATCGGGAACGATACACTGAACTAGCCCGTCGCTACCGCGAACTCGAAAAGGATAACACAAAGGCGCGAGCGGTGCTGGTCGAAACGCAGGATAAAGCTCTGCGCCGAATGAGTGAATTGCGGGAGCAATGTGTGCTAGAGCAGCAGGCCAAGGCACATCTCGATTCGGCTCTGCGGATGGAAATTGATGAACTGCAGTGTGTGGTGAAGACACTTCGCTCGAAACTGGAACTGGTCGGCGAGAATGGGAATGTTAGCGGTGGGGAAAAGGATCTCATTTCGCTATCCGGTGAAGATGGTGCCAATGGGAACGATGGCCATGTACCGGTGCGCGATACCGGCCCACTAGAAGATCGCATAAAAGCACTCGAATCGAAGCTCAACGATGAGTTGCGTCAGAAAGCCGTACTGAGTCTGGAGGTGAGCGAGCTTAAGAAGCGGGAAGAAGAACATACGATCACCATAGCGGAAAATAAAATGGCAATTCATTCCGAGCTGGAAGCTAAGGAAGCGGAAGTGCGAAAGCTTAAGGAACAGCTTGCAAGCTTGGAGAAGAACATGAAGCAAACGTTACTAGAGAAGGATGGCCTTGGAAAGGAACTGTCCGAAGTGCGCAAGGTAGCCGGCAAGGTAAAGGAGCTCGAGAGTACGCTCAGTACGTGTAACGATCAGAAGAACAAGCTCGAATCAAAATTTATCGATTTCGAGCGCACAATCATGGAGCTGGAGAAAGACAAACAGCAGCTAAAGGCAACGAACCTAACGCTGGACTATGAGAA
Source organism: Anopheles culicifacies (assembly GCA_000473375.1). NCBI lineage: Eukaryota > Metazoa > Arthropoda > Insecta > Diptera > Culicidae > Anopheles > Anopheles culicifacies. Next base: position 6,292 of record KI423113.1, on the reverse strand, counting down.
GGGCGAGCTGCAAAAGAAAGGTACTGATTTCGAAGCGAAATTGTCGACACTGGAAAAGGAAAAGGAGGGATTGCTTTCGCAGGTCCAAGAGTTGCAAAAAACGGCCCAATCTCTAGACAAAAAGGTTGAAATTGAAAGTTTAAAGCAAGAGCTGGAAGATATCAAAAATCGTGAGTTGGAGTCGAACGTGAAGGCTGCCTCGCTTGAAAAGCAATTGAACGAAAAGGAACATGAACTGTCCGGGGCTCAAGCGTCGCAGGAATTGTTGGAGCGACAGATGAAGTTAACTGAGAGCCGTTTGGCAGAACGGGAAAAGGAAATCGAACAGCTGCGGAAGCAACTCACAGAGCAGAACGGTAAGGAACGAGAGGAAAGTGCTGCAAAACTGCAAAAAGCGGAAGACGAACTTGCTGCGTTCCGCAAATCTCAGTCCCTAGATCAGGAGAAGTTAGTCGAGCTGACAAAAGCACTCGATGCTGCGAAAGAGCTTCACGATCGTGATCGCAAGAGTAACGAAACCAGTCTTAAAGAGTTGGTCGAACGCAATAGTGAACTTTCGGAGCAGCTGGAGCAATTGCAAGAAAAGCTTGAGAAAGCGAACGTTAAGCAGAAGAAGACGGTGGAGGAAAAGAATGGACTGCGAGCGACAAACGATGATCTAGCGAAGGAATTGAAGCAGGTGCGCCAGGAGCTGAAACAGCTCACCGCGCAAAAGCAAACGCTTACAGAGGAAGTACGCAATCTGAAAATAATCAATGAAAACTCCGAATCGGAAGCACTCCGTTCATTGCAAGAGTCGATGCGTGCTTCCATGGCTGCGGCCGAGAGCAAGCTGCTCGAAACGACGCGCGATTTAAACCACGTACTTGAACTAAAATCGGACGAAAACCGGCGGCTCGGCGAAGAACGTGACGAGCTGGTGGAGAAGCTCGAGAGCGCTCACAAGGAAAAGGCGGACCTCGAGACGGAGGGTACCAATTTGCGGACAAAGATTGAAACCATCCGTGGAGAAAAGCGCGATCTGGAGAAAACTCTAGAGCGTGAAATACGAGAGAAAACGGAACTGAAGGCACAGGTGGAAAACATTCTGCAGGAGATCGGTCGGTTGGAGGAGCAGCTGAAGGACATTAAGGAGGCACATTCCAAGTTGCAGGAGGAGAAGCAGACACTAGAAGAAAAGATCGAACGATTACAGCGGGAGCACTGTGAGGCACGGGTGAAGCTCGAGAAGGATACACTCGGCAAGCTGCAAACGAAGGTGAAGGATCACGAGACAAAGCTCCAGCAGGTGGAGTGTGAAAACTCGCAGCTGGCGGAGAAAAATTGTCTGCTCGAAGAATCCAGTCGCCGAACGGGCGAGGAGCTTAAAAAGCTCACTGCGGCATTACGCGAAGCGGAGGATCGCGCCAAGGACGAGCGGGAAAAGAGTGGCCGACTAGAGGAACAACTCAGCCAGTGTACCGGTGATCATGCGCGACTCTTCAACGAAAAGGAACTGCTCGACCATCAACATCGTTCGCTGCAGGATGCGCTGGAAGCGCGGGAAAAGGAGAAACTGTGCGTGCTCGATACGAACAAATGTCTCGAGGAGGAACTGACGAAGGTGCGCAGCGAGAACGACTACCTCAAGGGGAAGCACAACGAGCTGAAGGCACTGCTGGAGAGCGACAAACGAAGACTGATGGATCAGAACGATGCACTGCAGCGACAGATGGAGGAGCTGGCTAAGGAAAAGCAGTCGCTCGGACGGAACGCGACTGATCTCGAAAAACGACTAGCTAGCTATGAAGAGGTAAAGATCGAGAACGAATATCTAAACACGTTCAACAAACAGCTACAGGGCGAACTGCAGGAAGCGAAGGGACGTTTAACGGCGAAGGAAAGCGAATTGGGTACGATGCGCACGAAGCAATCCCAAACGGAAACGATGCTGGAAGAGCGTGATAAAGAAATTACCAAGCTGATCAATGAGTTTGTGGCGAAAGAAAAGAAACAGGAGGCGGAACAGCAACAGCGGTTGGAAGAACTGGAACAGCGTCACCGAACGGAACGCGAGGCTTTAACGGATCGCGTACGAGGCGAGTGTGATGAAAGCTTTGCCGATGAACGCAAAACGCTCAAAGATGAGCGAACTGCCTTAGAGCAACAGCTGCAGGAGGCGCGCAAGGAAAAGGACACGCTGGAACAGACGCTGGAAGAGTTGCGTCAAAAGGGAGGAGACGTGGAAAAGGAGCTGCGGTTAGAGAACGCAAACTTTGCACGCGATCTCGATGAGCTGAAGAATGAGCTGAATGCAGCGATCGTTGAAAAGCTAGGACAGGTTAAGGAACACGAGCAAGCTCAGCAAGTGTTGCTGGCTGAAAAGCAACGTCTCGAGGAGGATAACGAGCAGCTGCGTACCCGGTTGGCAGAGTTTACCACCGAAACGGAGCAAAACGTTCGGCGATTCGAGGCAGAAATTGAACAGCTTAAGCGGGACGCCACTGCAGGAGTCACCACCACTGAGGACGGAACGGATAGTGCGAGTGCTACGGTATCGGCCGAACTGCAGCAGTCACACGATGAGTTGCGGAACAAAAAGGAAGAGCTGGAGAATAAGCTGAAAAAGATTATGCACGAGGTGCAGGACGTGTCGAACCGGAATCTGTTCCTGGAGCAGAAGTGTGAAAATTATCTCATCCTGGAACAGTCGAACGAGCGGTTAAAGCTTGCGAACGATAAACTTTCCCGGCAGCTGGATGAAACATTGGTAAGTGAGTGGGGGATACGATGAAGATGATGTTTTTTTTACATCGGAGCTTTTTTTCTATTGAAGGTTTCCATGCATCACAATGAAGGAATTGCTGCTAATACCGAGTTCGAGTACTTAAGAAACATTCTATTCCAGGTGAGTAGAAAGATCTTCTTTGTTGGAGATCTTTGGATTGAAGTGCGATTGGGAAATTAAGAACGGAAACAAATGGAACTAATGCACTATGAATGATCGCTCCACAAACCGTTTCTACAAACGATCGCTCCGAATTTAGAGCATAAATAGTTGGAATTGTTTCGCTTCTTTCAAAGAGGGAATGAACGAACTGCCCCTGTTTTTGGATCATCTTCCATCAGTAGTTTAAACATATGTCCCTTTCCTTAAGCCTTGTATGCCAACCCCCAACGGAAGAGATCCTGGTATTCCCCACTGATCATAACCATAAGCTATATGATCATGTATTTTCCCTTATAATAACTTTTCGCTCTTTTACATATCATTGCAGTATCTTAGTGGAAGCGTTACCGGAAACAACAGCACCCTCGTCAAGGTGATAGCGGCTGTCCTGAAGTTTTCACCGCAACAAACGCAAGTTGTCATAGAAAAGGAAGCCCATCGAAGATCATTGGTAAGAAGGAATTACCGTTTTGCGTTGTGGGTTGGTAACGAAATTGGCTAATCACCCTTTTTATTTTCCTCCCTCCCCCCCAGATGGGACAGATAAACAATCTACTATAGCAGGAAAAGACGATCGCAATGCAGCAGACACAGAGCCAGCAGTATCGCAAGGGTGGATATGGTTTTCAATTTTTCTAAACTGCGATACATTTAATTCGTCCGATTGTTTACGTTTTTATCATACAGACGATGATACTACAGTGTGTTATAGTGCGGATGGTGTGAGAGGGAGAGGGAGAGAGAGAAAGTGTATTTATATAGTTGTTATATTATTGTTCATTTACATGATATCGTTAAGAGGCGGCATGGTTTCACCCATGCCTTATACCATACATTTTGTTGAAGGTTTAGTTACACATTTTGCATTGCTTTCCTTTCCTTAATTTTCCGTTCCATTACTGTCACGTTAGGTTGGAATGTTTCATTTTCTCACTAACCTCTGTAGTAACACCCGCTAACATGTTTCAAAGTCCAATGTCTGAACGGAAAGGCGTGTGAGAACAGATGATTACGAATCAATGTTCCTTCAAGCGAGGAAGAACAGCCGTATGATAAACGGCTAGATAGGCAAGCAAATGTGTTCATTCGTCCGTATCCTCCCCAAAACAAAGAAAAGGATCGATCTCGATCTTTTAACACAGGAAAATTCTCGCATCAGCCAATTTACTAATAACGCTACTAGCGAATGGGTGAAAGTGTTAGTATTTAGCAATTGAAGAACGAAGACGACGTGGATAAACCCAACTCACCAAACTTACTTGATATGCCTAACGCGTGTGTATAGCTCTTTATCATCTACCAAGCATAACGTAATCTAGTTCATTTGTTCTTGGCCAATCATTTATTCCTTTCGGAATTTTCGATAAGCTCTGCCAGAAAGGGCGATAGATGGTATTAAAGAAAAATACTGTTCGAAACTAGGCAAACGGAAGTGTAAACGCTTCCTCAATCCGTTTTCTGTTCCTTCGTTCGAACAACTCTTATTGTGCATTTTTGTTTTTTTTATTAATCAAACCACGGTTGTCCCTACCTTGTAATGGACCATTTTAGGTGTGAGCATTTCTTTGTTGTCGTAAACGTTCAATGGAAACTCGTGCATATTATGTTATAACTTCTGTTAATATAGTTTAATTCTTTGCTCTGTAGTAGTAGAATCTGTTACAATGGATGAGTAAACGAGGATATACGAATCGGTGATCGGACGCCAAAAACAATACGATCTTTCGAAACGAGAAAGAAACGGATCACTCCTATATATATGTTTGCGCGTGCTTTTCCTTGGTGCCTAGAATTGAGAATCCGCGCGGAAGATACAATTATCACAACACTAGCTACATATACACACGCAGAGCTTTCAGGCGCAACGCAAAAGCTTACCACTAGCGCAAAGGAGTTAGTGTGTTTGCGTTTGCTTTCAAACACATACAACATGGACGCAAGCTTTGTTTTCCTGTAGCCGGAAGCAATATCCTTGTAAACGCGTGAAGGGGAAAAGGAGAAGCAAAGATGTCCAAATGCTCCTTTCTCTAGTTAGGGGTGGGTGTTTTCCTTTTTTTCTTAGTACCATTTATCACTTTTATCAAAACACTCAACTCACTACTACTCAGACACAGACAGTATTCTCTTGTCTAGTTTTAAAAAATGGAAGAAACGAATGAGCTTCTACTCATGCATGAACCCCCCAACTTGATCGGTTGTTGACTACCGTTGTAATTAGTATGTTAAGAATTATAGGAACAATTAATACTAAAGCACACCCCTTATATCCACACACACACACACACACACACATTTGAAAGAGATTGAAACAAGGGGGCAATAATACCATACAAATCGCTAGTAACGCAGTATCACGAACGGCAAACGGTTTCTTCTTCAACCAGTTCGAACTAATTTCAGTTCTATCGCTAATAACCAACACACCAGATAGGAGGTTACACTAAAAAACAAAGGCTCGAGTGAAATATTAGCTCAGTACTACTAACACATTTGGCACATTCGCGGAGGAGGGGGACATAAAGTTCTTGGGAATTTGTATCTTGAACGGTGAGAAACGAGCTGTAGCTAAAACAATATATATAGAATGGAATGAAGTTGGTTGGATGGAAAAGTAATGAAACAGCGATATTCCGGTGTTCTGTTATCAGTGATATTATAGTATGTATTTGTGTCGTATTTCCGAAATTCTTGTTCCAACTTTCTTCTATCTTAAAAGTAACTCTCTCTCTCTTTAACGTTAACGAATACAATTTTAGCTTCCCAGTGAAGCAAACGGGTTGTTTAATGTCTAGAAATACTTGGTCATTCGTTGGCCAAAAACGATAGGAACGATTTAGTGTGCGGGTTCACCTTCTGGGGCGATTCGTCATCCTGCAGTATCAGTGCATCCCAGGATAGGTTTTCCACGTTTTCCTCCCGAAAGTAGGAAGGTTTCCCCTTGGGTTTGGCTGTCGATACTCCGGTATCGCCACATTTCCCATTCGGTTGACGATTTTCGTTTGCTATGGCTTCCTTGGTGGGTTTGGTCGATGAACATTCGACCACCGTCGAATCTCGCTCGGATTCTTGCGGTATACTCCAATCCTGCGGCTCCATTATCGGGTATTCGTTTTGTGAAGTCGTTGGACCATCCCCATTAATATGCTCGTCACTGTGGGGAATTGTTTCTTTGTGTGCATTTTTTATCGTACTATCTGGTTCTGGGTTTCCGTGTGTGGTTCCCTTACCAGCCATACGACCTCTTCGATCGTTGCGAGTACGGGGAACCGCAGGAACATTCTTCGATGCATACTGTCCCTCCCTGGCACTGCTGTGGGTAGGACTTTTCGGTGGTGGATGAGGTTTTTGTTTCCCTATCGATGG
>KI423112.1:0-28102 GCA_000473375.1 Anopheles culicifacies | reverse complement strand
AAGACATGCAACAGCTTTCATGGTCCCGCTCACCGGACCCCCGGTGTTTCTATCCGGTTCTCTGACACACCGACGCCAAAAAACAAACACAAACATGCCCACCCTCTATAGCCATCACTCGAGATGATGGAAGCGCCTAGAACGAACGAATTAGAAAAGAAAGAAAACAAAAAAAGGAAAAACATGCGGTTCTGCTACGCTATCCTTTTCCATCAACGGGAAGCGAGCCTTTGTCTTTCCTTTGGCACATACTATTTTTTTCTTCTTTTTGTTGGGTGTGTTGCATCCTGTTTACGCTTACGGCGTAAGTACTGCAGTGTTTGGTTGCTCTTATCACTAGCGAAAGGTTATTGCGCGTTCAATCAAATCGCACGCAGAACATTCCACGCCTGAACTTCTTTTGAATGAGGGATAAAATTCCATTTCGAGAATGGAAGGCGGTATACAAATGATGTGCGGATTTTAGCCGCAATAGTATTCCGATTTCAATTTTCAAAAGGGATCAAACGCAAATACATGAAGGGATTTGTGGAAGGTAAAAGGTAACAAAAACCCATGCATAGAAACGTCGTTTTATAGCATTGTAAGAAAATTGGACAATAAGCTATTGAAATAATAACATTTTATATATCAAGCCATAAAGTTCCGATGGGCCATTCTTCAATTACCCAACATCAGTTAAATATCTGCGCTGTTGCTTCCTCACTTTCAAACTCTGTTTCTGGGCGTGCTTTGGGGCGGTGTTTGTTTTGTTGTTAAACCACAAAAGATCGGGATCACACACATTCAAGACGGCCCTAGTGCACTGGCCGTGGAGGTTGGATTAAAAGTTAAATTGAAAAGGTGGCAAGCGCACAATTCTACAGTCATTCAAGGGTTTTTGACACGTGTGTGTAAGTGATCTTTCCAAAGCGGAAGCCAACCCTTTGCCAAGCAAATGGAAGGCCAAAACATTGGTAACCACACAAAGGTCTACAGAGCGCAGCAATATCTTTGAACCGTTTTTAGAACTTTGTCAAACAAAAACGGTGCATGAATAAACGGGAATCTTACTTAAAGAGTTGGAATACGGTTGGTTGTACTGTTATTGTCAAATTTTGTGTTTGAATATAGTTAATAACATTATGCTGAGTTCTGTGAAATTTAATTACAGTTGAATGACAATTTTAAAAAGAAATTTTAATTAATTTCTTTTATAAAACAAAAGCACTGCCAACGTTAGGGAAATATGAGTAACACAAAGTGCGTATCACAATCCACTTCATTTGTTTCGGCAAACAAAGGGAACCACGGCACCGTCAAAGGTGCTTCGTTTAACCGCGTGCGGCGAAATTAAACCGGCGAGGAGAAATCATCCTCGAAGAACGCCTGGCTCCCTGACATGGGAGCGGCCATACTGTACCCATACCGGCATTACCAATACGAACGAAGCGGGACTTTGATAATAACAACACGCTACATGCGGACATTTTGCCGCTGCCTAGAAACTCCAAAAAGGGCGCGTTCAAAACAAACCAAAGAAGAAACGGGCTACAGTAGTGGTCGGAGTGTGTAGCAAAAGACATGGTGGTGATTCTGCACGAAACCTACAGCACCACGCGATTATGCGCAACAAGCAGCAGCAATAGCGTCCCGGCAAGTTGCCAGAGTGCCTGCCTGCGAGATAAGGGTGTACCATTGCGTTCCAAGGGTTTTTTTTTTGCAAACAACAACCTACCCGGAAAAGGAGAAAAGCATTCAGGAGAGAAAACCCCATTGAGAGTGTGTCGATACTGCGGTGTGGAAATGGTTTGGCTTGTGCTTCGATTACCCGTCTAAGAACAACAGAGTATCCGTTGGTAGGACACTTCGTGCCACACGCAGACACTCATACATCCAGCAATCTCGGATGGTGCTTACTGCGCATGGCAGCTTGATACGCATTTTCTTTGTTTTCCCACATGCCCGGATCTTGCAAGGCCGCAATCACTATCACCGCTGGTCGACCTCCCACACTACCACATCTCACCTTCGCTCTCTCCCTCTCTCTTTCTTTTTGTCTCACTCTACCTTTTGCCGTCGAGTACATCATCCCGATGAGTTTTGCCGTGTTCTCTAGCGACAAAGGGAGGAAATTGAGAAAATTCCATTACCAGACTGTACCAGACAGAATACACCTCGTCACCCTATGATAGCCGAATCCAGCAGTGAATCCTGCGGTGCAAACTAAGCACACCACCACTCAAACCAACGATGTCTATTGCGCGCGTTGAGTGGCACGACCGATGCCGGTGGCTGTATGTAATTGTGTGCGGGTATGAGTTGGCACGGATGAACCATAAAGCACCTCCAGCCAGCAGCAGGCAGCCGTTGACGATGGAGTTTATCGCACCGAATCCATGAATGGAGCGAACTAAGCAGCACCCTGAATCATAGTCCCAGTGCTGTTGCTGCTGGAACCTTCCACTCTTTGGGGGTAAATCGGTACCACCTGTGGTTGTGGGCATGTGGCCGAACACTAATAATCCAGCACATTAGGCTTCCCACGGTGGCGCTGGCCATAAATAATTGAACCAACAAAATGCTCACCAGATTACGCAGCTCGATTTGACGATTTTCCACTATCGTGTTACGGCCTCCTTCGTACTGGAACGGGCGCGCGATGATGAAGCCGATAAATTTTGCCAGTACGCGCATGGTGGCAATTGTTTCCGGACGAACCTGCGACATAAAAAACGGGAGAAAAGTACATGTTTAATCGCAATTAACGGATAAAGTATGGAAGTATGTCTAGTAAGGGAAATTAAGTATAGCCCGCCTGCCGATACCTTAGCGGAGGTAGATATTGGGGAAGTAATGCAGTTATAAACTAATTAAAACTTTAGCTAGCCACTAATGGAGGCGCATGGTCTTTTATGATATTTTCTAGCAATTGTACCGCTTGCCAATCATGGATGCTGTGTTCAATGAACTTTAAAAAAAAATACACACAAACAGTTTCGTATAAACAGCATTAAAAGGTAGAATTTCATACAAAAATATATGCGTAATGTTTATACAAAAGCCCATTATATTGCACCGCAAATCCCTAGGCCCGCAGTCAGAGTTCACTGAACTTCTATGGCCGGTTCCACCTTTCCCCAGAGAGGGAAATGTGAAGCTGTAATCGGAGACTGCCACATGGAACTCTATCATGACTGTCGGCGAAAATGGGAGTACTGGTGAAATTCCGGGCGTTCTATTTCCGCCTTTCCAATGCGGGTATTCACAAAGTGCGCGCTAACTACCGATGTCTCGTCCGTGTTGCTGAATCGTTTTGAGTGCGAGAACCAACAGGCGGATGGTTATCGATCCGTTTTTGATGCGACGTACTGATACACAGGCACGTACACACGTACAGCGATTTACTACACTGCTCGAGGGGTTGGTTTTCCCTGATTTGATAATATTGCTCACAGTTTTGTCAGCAAATGGTAACTCTGCGGGAGGTACCCGTGTGGTACAATTGCTTGATAGCAACTAGCAACTTGATGGTGAGTTAAAATGCTTACGCAGGTATTGATTTTACAACATACGAATTAATTTAATTTTGCGAGTTTAATTGTATCACGTTCATTACTGTTTTTACTAAATCTTATACTTCGTTAGTACATTAAAAGTTCGTTCAAATCGTTCGAATTTCATAACCATACTCATCAGTTACTCGTAAGCAACGCTAGCACACTGGCCCATCAACGGGGTGATAACTAAGTTTTATCAATATTTACCAGGAAATTCCCTCGCGTCACAGTGGGAACCATAAGTGTTACCTCAGAACAGTAGTGAAGTAAAAAAAACCTCCCCTTCTTCTACTAGTTAACCCGTACGCCTCATAAGCTTGTTTTTTATGACATTTTCACCTTTAGACCCATTTTTCCGACCAACCAATCAACCAACAACTTACCACGTATTCCGCACGGGTCGTATTTTCCCCACCGCATATGCTGAATATTTCGTACGTTGACCCATTCATCTGCAGCAGCTCGTGGATGAGGACTGCCTTTAGCTGCTCAATGAATATCTGATTGCTTTCGCTAGCCACAATAAAATCGCGAAAGAACATCTGGCTCCCGGGGAACAGATACTGGGTGGAGAAGATGCTAGGCCCCACCAGCCGTTGGCGTAATTTTGATAGCTTTGTCAAGTCGATATTTGGTAGTGCCATTTGCAGTTCGCTGGCAGAGTTCTGAAAACGGGGAAACATAGCAGAAGCAAGAGACGTTTCAATTTAAACAGCCAGACTGTCGACATTCACCGATCTACACTTACGTCAAAGTTAAACGATATGATCAGCTGAGCACTAAACAGTTTAGCCAGGTGGCACATATTAATGGGATGGTTTAAAATGTCCAACATTGCACGCACTTTCGAGCCAAGCTTCGTCTCAAATTCCCACGCTGGATTAAGATGTTCCGTTTCCCATACTCTGAAAGAATGAGGATTGAATGAATGCCATCAGGATGAACACTTACAAGTATGATGCTGATAATCGAGAGGGTTTGTACAATGTTTGCTAATGGAACCAAATGCTGTATTGAAAATCACCAAAAAAGGTAATATGACTCATTTTTTAAATAATGAAAATCTTAACCCTGATGCTATTAACGAATTGCCCGCAACATACCTTAGGGCAGCATAAAACAGATCGCGCTGCTTGTTGAAAGCACTAAATTCTTTCGACGAAGGAAAATGATCCTTCGTGTCATTCTCTTGCTGATAGAACACGTTGGTGATGCTATTGTTTAACAGCAGATCACCACCGCTGGAAGCCTGGTTGATGAAAGGGTTCTCAAGTTTCATCTTTTGCGCCAGCATGTCTCGCAGGAAACCGTTCAACGTCGGATGCAGTACCGCCAACTGATCGTTCTCTGCTACCACTCGCAGTGAGGTGCTATCGAGCAGGGCCAGCAGCGTTCGTTGGTGGTAAAGCACCTCTGTTGCAAAGTAGACACAGTTGTGTGGACTTTGCAGTACCCTGGACAGTTCCTCCGAAGCTTTGCCCGTGACAGCGGATGTGGTTTCGAGGTTCCTTTGTGGTGCTATGTACCGTTCCGTGCTAACTAAGTTGATAAGGTAGGCTAGCTCGTTCAACATATTTGGCACCAGGTTGACATCCATCAGGAGCGCATAGATGGTTACCAACCGATCGATGGTTAGTTTGTGAGTAACTTTATCGAATTCGATTACCAGTATCTCTTTTGGTGGAACCGTTTCTTCTTTTTCACCTTCTATTGGGACTAGTTCACCTACATGATCCATTTTCGTGGTAGCGTCAACAGAAGGAATGGCATTATCTAGATGATTAAAAGATCTGTGTAGAGATTGTTTCGCTCGTACATTCCTTTGCATCTCTGCCTTTTCTGCCTGGAGAAAGTCACTTCGAATCTCGTCCTTCAAATGGCGCAACATTCCGCGAGGATCGTGGCTAGCCTCCTCGTGACTCTCAATTGATATGATATTGTTTTCCGAGCGAAATGACGACGAGTTAAAATCATGGCGTCCCGACACAGTCCTACTGACGGTGGTCGGTGCGATGCGTCTTCTTTGCGTACCAGACTTTTTCCCACTGCTACCGGCGGGCGGGGCACCGTCTAGCGAATCGTTGAAGGACGTTTTCGGGTTGAGCGTGCCTCGCTTTCTCACAATTTGTCCATCATCGCCACCGGGTGTTTGCGAGTCCTTGTTCGGAGTCACGTTCAGCTGCGGAAAGTCATCATCCAAAAACATGGACGAATTTGGGCCACTCGGTTCATTATTGCAACTGCTGTTATGGCCCGCGTACGGTGAGCGACGATTTCGATGAGGTTTCGTCGTCTGCGCCATGATGTAGTCACCAAGACAAGGTAAGCTTGTTTTGCTACGCCGGCCGGTCATACCACCATCGCTTAATCCGCTAGCGTCTTGACGTTGCGATGCGCTGCCGAACGTGTTGGGTGATGGACAAGAGACCTCCAGACTTCCGCTGCGTGATGATCCCTGCTGGATCGTAGTCTTCCCACGGCTACCGGCGATCGGGGTGCTGGTAAAGGACAGAAGCATATTGCCTGCGCTACTTCGTGAAACATTATTGCTACGGGGAGGCGTTGCGAATGCAGCTTCATTGGTGTTTCTGCAGCGTGATAACACTTGGCTATCGTTATTGCCCGGTGTGCATTGCACGTCTGCTGCACCAGAGTGTGGTGGGAACCGTTTCGGAGTGGAATAACCAATTGCTCCCTTGAGTTCGCCATCGTCTGTTGCTAAATTCTCCAATGTTCGAAAATCAGACGTCGGTTTCGTACCTGACTCGCACACACCCGGTAGACCACCGCGTTGGTCAAAGAGCTCCCGTGCTATCAAATTTACCGGTGTTCCGGTGGTGTCAAGTTCGCTGGCTCTATTTGTCGGATGACCTTCGACGGACGGTGTCGGTGCGCTTGGGATACCGGACGTTGGGTAACAAGAGCCGTCACTGATTGACAGTTTCCGTAGCTGGGCGGACGGATTAGACTGGAGCACGTTACCGGCCGATACCTTTCTCGGCGTGTCACATCTTGGTGGGGCAATTTTTGATGAACTGGAATGAGACGAAAAGACAAAAGCAGGTAATGAAGCACACAGAACAAACAACCTATTTAAGTTTCGATTTTTCATCAATTGTCTACGCGATTGAGGCAAAAACAATTATTTGACAAACTGATGTGTTTTGCATGACGGAAAACCCATGATATTTTATTTGGAAAGCTAAATAACAGCTATCAAAAGCTTAATTAAAGCAGTGATTTATTTACACTTAATTTCATTCTAAGTGACGTGAAAAAATAGAAACATAAAATTAAAATGCGTATTATTTAATGTGGGATTGTATGTATACCTATTGATACATTGCTTGATATATTTTGATTCTATTGATTTTGCTGGTAAATTACAGATTTATGGATAAGTCATATAGATTCTTTGAGTTTCATATAAACCTTATCAACCTTATTATTATTTCAACAACATTATTCGTAAGAAAAACATATAAAAAAACTCAATTTTTATTCCTATTGTTGTGGTGCATTGGAGCGACTCGGTGGCCGAAGACATAGCGGCACCGGTCTTCGAACGGGCAGAACCGTGGTTCGAATCCCATTCGAGCCGTTCCTCCGTACGCAGGACTGACTATCCTGTTACGGGTACATTCAAGTCACGGAAGCGAGAAATGGCAAGCAAGCAATGGAAGCTCTCGAGGTTGTAGAGCCATAAGAAGAAGTTGTGGTGCATTAAAATTTTAAACTAATTTGAGAAAAAAAGCTTTTAAAAGTTATTACAACAAATTATGTTGTGAAAATTGATAAGATAAATCTGTAAAGAGAGTGAATTTTGGGATGAATGCATGATTTAGTAATTTAGACGTAGACATATGCACATTTCCACTTCGAGTTTCCATTTCCAGTTCAGGTTAAATGTTTCCTTAACGTTTCATCAAGTCATTGAACATCGTCACTTGGAATGAAATTTAATATATTCGCATGAGATGTTAACTGTTGTTTTGGCATTTTTTTTAATTTCAGTAAAATAATGTTTTTGAATCGTCGATTGGAATAATATAACATACAGATAATCCCGTACGTTTTAATTGTTTTCATGGCTGGTTTTCGTGATCGAATTCATAATCTTTTGAAATAATCTTATTTTTAACTTTATTTATTTTTCCGCTCATCGTTTTTTTTGCGGATCAATTTTCATGGAACACATAAACCAAAGCGGCTTATTAATCACTTGAATGCGCTTCAATGAAAATAAATGCGTTTTACTTTTTTTATCAATTGGTCGATTTAATTGGGATCTATTTTTCTACATGTGTAGAAGAAACTTCTTAATAAAATATTCACTGTAGCTTGAAATGTTCTTTCACAATTTATTTTAACACGAACCCTTAGCCTAAAGCGGAATCAAAAGCTTACCATACGTTTCTAGAACAGAGTTTTTAGTGTTTGCATGATAATTTAAATATCATTACGTAGCGCATCATAAAGTATGCTGATTAATGCGTTTATTCTCACGGCAAGCCGGCACATACAGCATACAACAAAGAATTGAATTTAAAGCAGAAACAAGAAACATAACGAACTCATTAAGATTAGGTCAAAGATAATGACATCTAGCAATGGTGTTGGCCCTATTGTGCAATTAAACTTAACAGCGGCTAGGCACTCTCGCTAGGCAAAGGTAGAGACTTCCGCAATCGATCAACGCACCACACACACACACACATATCATCGTCGGGCATGTTGCTGCTGTCGGCGGCACAGGTGAAAAAGTTATTGCCGTTTTGCCATGTGTTGGTGCGTATCTGTTGCTGCACGCTTCTTTCTATTTGTTCGAGGAAGAAAACGATACGCTTCTTACTCTTCTTCGGTTAATCATGCAGCTTAAAATAGAAATGGTTCGCGCACCAGTGCGCTCAAGAAAGTTCAAGGTCGAGCAAAAAGCTCTTCAGCATATGACAGGGTGGCCGCCGCCAGTCCGTACACCGCCAGCCCATTACGGCGGCCACCAACACACAACACATTCGCTACTCTTTGTCAACTTCCGCCGTCTCGCGTACCCCGCGGTCCGTTTGGTCCTACGATCGCAACATACGCATTCCCATCGGCGTTGCCTTCATTATCGTTGTTCTTGTGCTCGTTCGTTCGCTGTAGCTTTTTCTCACACCTTCTTCTTTTTGCATGCCCCTCTCCCCAGCAGCGATGGCCAGTGACGATTCGCGCACATCGCCGAAGTCGATGAACAGCGGATGCAAAGAACGATGGTCCGCTTTATAACCAAGATCAGCTTTTTTATCCTCGTTATCGATTGATCGTGACGATGTGTGTGCATGTTTCGGTGTGTGATTTTGTTCTACCTATATTGGTCGGAGACTTTCTCATTGTAAAGCCGGATATCAATTTAGCAAATGAAAACGAACGTTCGTACCACACGCGGAAAGCAGTGTTACCTACGGTGAGCTAGGTATTTTGGCGTGTAAAATGGAGTGAAAATGTGGATTGGATAATTGTAACATTCGGCTTATAATTACCACTGCAGTAGAAATGGTTTAGACATGAGTGAATGTTTTACTTTTACAACACACGTGAAAGTGTTTAACGCACAAAATATTAACCGAAAATCTGTATTTCCTAAAGCTTTTATGCGTTAAGTATATACATACATTATTTTATCTCTCTGTTTTGCTTAATTGTTTGTTTAAGTACTTTAAACAAAATGCAAAACAGTTAAAATTGCATATTAAAAGAAGTATTTCAAGTTATATGTTAAGTTGTCCATTACGTTTATTATAAAAAAATAATTAAAGTAAAGAAAATTGCTAATTATATGTTAATTATTTCATTTCATTTCCTTTCCTTCATCTCTGCCCAAAACCCACGATTTGTAGAGGATATCATCTTTCAACAATGAATCTTTCAATTTAATCTCATAGCTTCTATACCGGCTTATATATTTATAACTCAAGAAGATTGTGTGTCACAACTTATACTTACCGTTTACCTTGTTTTCATATTATTTGGTGTTGCAAAAATAATCGTATTTTAGCAAGAATTTAGAACGAAGTACATGAAATAAGACTTAAAAAAATTCATAAAAATATGTACTAAATACTTCCAATTTTGTTAATGGTCCAGAAGCATGTAAAAACATTTTTTTTTGTCGTATAATTCTCGTAATAAAGAAAAACTACATTTTCAAAGTTTTGAAAAGGACTTTGGCAAACAAAAGCAAAAAAAAAAAAATAAAACATTGAATAACAAATAGAAGAAAAACTACACCACCACAAGGCTTCATCGAGAACCATTCGTACGGACCGAGCACCTAAAACGTTCGCACGTGTATGCAGGGATGTAGAACAAAAGACTTTGCTGCGCGAACCGTGACCGCGACGAAACATTAGCAGCAGTTAAAAAGTCAACGTTCTGTTGAACGTTCCGTCGGCCAGGCCGCGACGAAACAGGCCGTTTAACGAATGATACTAAAACAGCATCAATTCGGTGGAGTATGTAACGGGCTTTAACCCACCACCATCGATAGGAGAATGACCGCTCTCGTTATAGTCGATGGTGCCCTCCCATCATGGTCAGGGTCACGGCGAAAGGCTGACGATGGAAAAGAGTTACCAGTTGAAACTATGGTCGGATACACTCTCTAGCCGCAATGGCACGTTGCAGATACCACTGCAGTCACTCATGCTACTGCACTGCATATGTGTATGTTTGTGTCTCCTCCGGTGCCCATCAGCCCAGAGCCACCGTGCAAGAGTGTGAACTTTGTAAGGCTATTGACGGAGGCTCGCAATTCATTGTGCATTCTGTACGATCAGCCAAGTTCAAGTTCGCGCCACTAAAGCTCGAGCGAGACGAATGGTTCAACTTAGCTATAGAACGGAAAAGAGAACGCACGCACCAGGGGCCAAAGAACTTTCCTTTTTATACGTGCTTAAATACCACCCCCTTCAATGGCACTGATGCATTCTCAGCCCGGGTTGAGGGTACTCATGAATGAAAATTACTCATTTACATATTACGTTTCCATTGTGCTGCTTTTGCTGAACACATTTGACGGTAGGTGATCCGTTGTCCATTTTTAAAATTGTTTAAATAGTACAATGTACCTAGATACTATATTTCTGCATAATTATCCAATGGAAGAAGGAGAAAAAATTAAAACGAATGACGTTGTAATACTTACTCTTCAGTTTGCGCACGGATGAAACCGATGAAATAGCTAGCAAAAGCTTCCAGCGAGCGTTGATGATGTGCTTGATGTTTCTATTTCGTCCACCAGCGAAAAGAACCCCAAAACGAAAAGAAAGATAGGAAATAGAACATTAGAGACTATGTAAATGACCGCCTGTGAAGCATCGCTGTTAAAAGATCATAAGCACGATGTGCAGAAGTTTTTCCTAGCACTCTACCCTCCTTCCCCTTCTGTGCCGAGCAGCTAAATCTGCTGCCTCACCCTGCTGATGGCGGCACGTTAATGTACACAGGTACCCATGACGGGTTTATTGGCTTATACCTCATTTCGATCACGATTACCTTCGGCCCAGCATCGAATTCGCACGAATGGTGCGCGTTCATTGACATACAGCTGAAGATCAAGATCAACCGTCGGCGTACCATCGGCGTCGATCGGCGATGACGGAAACTGGACCCGATTGGGTGATGTAGCCCAACACATTGGCTGACCGAGCAAATGGTCAATCCAACCCGCCGAGATCGGGAGAGGTGTTTTAGCAATAACTTTGCTTTGCATTATTTTTTTTTCTCCGGCTTGTTCCCGGCTTGTAAGTGTGTTCGGCTTTCAACTTTAAATTTCATGGACTTCCCTTTCCTAGAACCGACCCCCCGTCGCCTGCCGTCGATGCAGTGGGGATGGAATTCGCGTTTGAGTGAGTTCCATTGACCGAAAGCCGGTAACTAACCGGACGACCTCCCTTTCGCAGGATGTTGACGGTGGATGGGTGGTGATGGTCTTGCAAAAATTGCTCGTCGCGGAACTTGATCCTCGTTGACACATATGCGTGGTGCAGACTGCGCAATGGTTCACGTTAACCTTCGTTTCGCAAAACAGTGTACGGTTGTTGTGGCCAATTGTCGCGACCTATGTGTCCTTGTATATTAGAATTGGGTTATTTCACGAGCATATAGGCAACTTATTAAGAGAAGGAAGTGATAGCACTCTATCAACCTTCAAAACTGTATTTTTATAGTCTTTAAAAAGTCATTTTATATATTCTGTACAAAGTAGTCATCATTAGCGGAAAGGAATCATCTATCGTGTAGTTGAAAATATGCTTACAAAACAATACATTTAGCATTTTTTCCAGGAATCTTTATGAAATTCAACTACGTGCATAATCGGCTCAAATACGTAAAACTTGACTGGAAACAACACCTCATCATCTACACGCTTGCCAGACTATAATGTGGCCCGGTGTGGCATGACCAGCATGAAACCGAAAGCAAACACCTTTCCACGCGTGCGTTGATACTCCGATCATGATAAAACGATGGCAGGTGGAAGGCAGGCGTCATGCATAGCAATAGGGTTGCCGCATACTAAACATCTACATTCGATGGGGTCCTCCACCTTCTAATAATTGTGGTTACTAGTGGCAAGAAGCCCCCACTCAGCTTTCTCACCCCGACCATTCCCCAAAAAGAGGATACATGCGAATCTAGCCCCCCTGTAAAAGAAGAAACCTTGAACTGACATTAACCTCCAAAACTTCATTCGTAGGAAGTCGATTGGCTGTGTAGCGTTTGTGGCGGCATCAACATTCGGCGGCTAAATATGGTTTCCTGCCGATGATATCCTGTCTAGCTACACAGGCGAGTTTTAATGGCGACCGATCGTGAAGCATTCGTCTAGCCAGCCAGAGCTTCTTTGGCGCTCGATGGAGCGAACGGGGGTATTGGAAGCCTATGGACATTTGGGCTATTAGAATATTACGTGATAATGCTCTTTTTTCTTCGCTTTTGCTCACTCTTCGAAGGACACGCTACGCACATCTCGCACATAATATTCATAATATTAATCAAACTCAACGTGATCTTCATTCCATGCGGCCCTTGTTAGGCCCTTCTTATAATCGCAACAGTGGACGTCTAGTTCGATGGCCCCTATACGGTTCGTAGAACGGAAATCCGTGACTCACCGCAACCACCTGCTAGGCTACCTCTCTTTTCCTGCTCTTTATCTCGTCTTGTTCTCGCTGTACGCATTCTTCCAAGCGGTACGTGCGGTGATCGTTTTGTTCAGACAACTTCCGCTCAGATACACACAGACACACCAGGACACACCGGTACGCGATGGGTCTCGTTTAGTTCCCATCCATGTTAATCCATGCGCAGCTTGGAAGCTACTTGTCCGATTTCGCTTCCCCGTGTTCTATCCAATGTGTGTTGTGGAATACATTTTTTTTATTGTTGATCATTCCAACGTTGTCTCTTTCGTACGTTTTACAGTTCAATGCCCTTCCCCTTAGGTGCCCCCACGTGTGATGAACTGGCGAATCTTGGCAAAAGCCTTTTTGCCTGCTGCTTAAACGGTCAAGCGCCCGGCACGGTTGAAGATCAAGGTCTCGATGGCGGCTCTACTTACGTTACATTTACGTACAATCTGTTTCGCGTCTCCATTCTCTCCCATATAGCTTGGTTTGTAGCCTACGGTAGAAGGAAAAAAAATACACACACACACAAAGTTCCTTCCCATTTTCAGCTTTGCAAGCCTTTTGTTTTGGCATCTTGTTTTCACGAGATTCGCTACCATCGCATGGTGCGCATGGTGGAGCAAATGGTTTTGGAGGTAAACAGAGGGAATTTAATTACTTTCGCTGTTTCGTAGAAACAGACACACAGCACGGCGGATTCTCGTTACTGATCATGTTACGTCTGGGAGCTTTCGCACTTTCGGTGGACAGGGTGTGAATTATTAGTTTAATTTTACATAAGTGAAGTATCGCATGAGTGGGTTCACTGTATTTTGATTTCATAATTTAGCCTCATGAAGTTTAGGGTGAGATTATTAAGATGTTTACAATCTTCAGTTAGGGATTTTGTGACTGCATAGCTGGTTGCTTTCATTATGTTTCTGCCTTGGTCGATAATGAAATTATGATAACTTTAGATCACTATCCATGAGACGTGTCGTTGTAAAACATGCTAATCGTTCATGTAGTCAATTACACGATTCAACGCACACTTATCGCTTCTAAAAACGCCTCATACGGATGTGACCAGCATTACGTAGCGTTTCGGTGATGTTTTGAAACATTTACCAGCAAAACCAACAACCGCACGGATCGTGTACGGGGAGACGGTGGTGCATGTTAAAATTGCAAGAAAAAATGGTTTCTTATCGCGGCGCACGGGCTGCACCATAAACAGATACACACCACAATTGCACCCACCGTACTTGCTTAGTTAACGAAAACACACCGCGGCGTGTCCATTGGCAAGCGACAAACGACACGGTAGTATCACCTTCGGTTGCCGCCCTTTCGACGGTCATGTTCAGAAGTGCTCCGGTAGGGAACAAAACAAGCAAAACCTCCGCGAACTGTGCTGTGCGTTTACAGGGTGGCATGCGATGCCAACGGGGTGCATTACACAATGCTAGAAACTAACGAAGCACGGAGACTTGGACAACTTCTTTCGGTAGCGAAAAACGGCCTTAAGAATGCAACACAAAAAAAAGAAACTAAAAATAAGGCTATCTATTAAGCTATACCTCAATTACGATCGATCGTACGTACTGTGGTTGCCCCAGATAGGTGCGTA
The DNA here is from genome assembly GCA_000473375.1 of Anopheles culicifacies. Taxonomy (NCBI): domain Eukaryota; kingdom Metazoa; phylum Arthropoda; class Insecta; order Diptera; family Culicidae; genus Anopheles; species Anopheles culicifacies. The sequence continues at coordinate 13,781 of KI423112.1, read as the reverse complement.
TTTTTATATGCTTCCTCGTTCTTTTCGTTCATTATACTGCTGATCGTAATGGGTAAAAAATAAGTGAAATAAACAATCGTAACTGATTGTGCTCGATTAATGCAATACTTTATTCATCCATTCCATCCCACACACCCCACAATTATTCGTGATGGATTTTTGGAGATACACATATGCGCGACGACAAATTCATTTTAATGCCTTTCGGGCATGTGGGTCTATTGCACAAATGTAATTTTGTTTCCCTTGTTTTGCTGCACGGTAGAAACCAATAATGCAAATTTTTGAATCGGTTGATCAGCTCACAATGCAAACACGTGCTCAATCGAAAAGGGCGCTGCCAAAATTCAATACTGCCACTTCCGCAGTGCGCGAAATCGTTTGTCTGCTACTATGGCGCGCGCACACACCACTTACTTCAAGGTCTAAAGCCTTTTTGGAAAGCCACCGTTCGGGGCGAAAAGAAGGGAACGTGTTCCGAAAAAATAATACCTCACAAAGTACGAATTAACGGCACGATCATCACGTGCGTTTCATTCCCTAACCGATCGAACCTTCAGTACATATCACTGTTACAACCGTGTGTCGTACCGTACGTATGCACAGTGGACCACACTTTTCGGCCCGATTAGCTTGCGCTCACAGGCCACATCGATTGTATCGGAAAATCGTTTCAATGACCAACAGCGGCACACCGCACGGCAGTCACTCCTTTTTTCCAGCTCACCACCTTCAACGTTTGTGCTCGGTCTTCACCAAAACCGGTAATCCATTTCGGTGCAAATTTCGTAATGCAAGGCGTAATCAACCAACCAACACGGCCACCTAACCACCCACACTCGATCATGCACATACACGCATGGACACACGGACATTGGGGCTTGCTGGCAAACATATACGCAACATACCGCAGCATTAGGTAGTGCCAGTAACAACACAAACAATCACAGTGTTTTGTTTTACCATCGATTTCTGTGTTCGATTGCAGTTACCTCCCATTCTGTGCCGGTATGTTGTTCTCCTTTTCGCTATGTTTTTACATGGTAGTGAAGTTAAAAACAGTACACTGGTAAAAGCACCAATGTAACTTGTTGGCATACAAATATCGCTCCACTGGAAACTTATCTTATTCCGGTGGATTCAAAATAACAAACCTAAGACTTTCGCAAAGGCCAGAAGAAACGGTTAGTTAAACGTAAGGTTAAACATTAACCTCACGTTAGCGAGGACCTTTCATGACGTGTGGAAAGAGCGGAAAGAACTATTTCAGATCCTTTTGCGAAGCTATTGCGAAAGATCCTTCATAATAGAGACTTAGTGGAATATTGGTAAATGCGAAGGTCTCATGACAAGATCGTTCTTCTGCATAGTCGATGCTTACCAGTTTGTGATTAAGAAAGAGATGTAGCAGTTACTATCTAATTCCGACCTGCACAGGAATTAGGACATTAGGATATACCTGCAAAGTAATTAGGATTGATGTTGAGGTACATGTTAGGATGATGTTTATTACAATTTACACACATGTAGAGACGAAACCTGTTGCAGAAATAAATATGTTCAGAAGTATTGTACGCGTGCTTTTGTGGTATGTTCAATGGAGGGGCAATAAACAGTCATAGGTAATGATAGGGGCTATGAATTTTAGGATAAAATTATTATAATAGTTCAGATAAGATTCATTAGATAAAATCAATAGATTCAAATGAAATTCGAAGAGTCCAATTTTACCTAACCAGCAAAATCGTCGTTCCTCCTCACTTTGGCAGGTTTGATCGTAAGTTAGACAGAGCGAGAAAGCATGACGATTTTGTTACTAAGGGATAGACATGTCATTAGAATGACACCAGACAATCAAGTGTTAATTTTGTTTACGCTGTTCACATATTCGGCAAGGTATACCGTAGAATAATCACTTTGCTGAGTCCGTCAGAAAAGCTAGATTAATAAATATGCTTATGCATTCGTTACAGCGTTCGCAGTTCTAGGCAGATATGCAGGACAAATACTCAGAGTGGTTATAGAGCTTCGATTGGAAGATAAATCTATTTAGAATACCTAAGCGTAAAGGTAGTTGGGACCTTAACAGGTCTATGAATGTTATGAATAAGTGGAAGAGGGATGCAAAAGTTATCGATCTTCGGGACTTCCATTCGATCTTCGTAGTCCCTGAAACCTTGAACTGTACTGAAGTGCTTTTCAAAATAATACTTCAGCAATTAACCGGAGAGGTTCTATCCCATATACATAACTGAATCTGAGCACTTGTTGAACAAGTATTCAGGAACACAAAATGATATGATAGACAAAAACATATTTTCGGACAATTCAAGTTTTAAAGTTGATGTAATAATATACGTTTTTCTTCAACTTTATGCAAAAGAACCTTGGTGGCACTTGGTCCACGCACGTACTCGAATTAATTGTTTGTGCTCTTCTTCAATTTGCCTCCACAGACTGACAATTGATTTGTCTTCTAAAGATGACGATCTTTACTCAACGTTGCCTTGGTTATTGCCACTGAGTAATTTCACTACGATCGGGTCAAAGTCTGGTTAAAATCGTTCTGAGTCTATGTATTAAAATCATGTACTTGTTGGAGCGGTTCGGTGGTCGAGGAGATTGAGGCGCCGGTCTTCGAACGGACAGGACCGAGGTTCGAATCCCATTCGGGCCAGTCCCACCTGTATCCAGGACTGACTATAACTGTTGCGGGTACATTCAAGTCACGAAAGCCAGAAATGGCAGGCCAAGACCTCTCAAGGTTGTAGAGCCATAGAAGAAGACTTATTGAAAGTCTATCGGTTAACTGGAACTCTACATTTCCGTATCAGGAAGTATTCCAAGGCAATAACTATATTAAGACAACTGTGATGCTAATAAATCGATTTAGTTTATTCATAATATAATTTACTGTTTAATTCATTGCTTATCGACGTACTTACACAACAACTTGATAATGTAAATCAATGTACAAATTAATACTCACTTTGTTTAATTTATTTTACGGTTTCGGATTTGATGTATATTACTTTATGCTGAATAATACACAAACATTTTAAGAATAAATTATTTATTTGTGAAATTGTCATACAGGATAATACAAATAATGCGTACGGTTCTATGTAAAAAAGGATAATCATTTCATCCCATTCAGTAGGTAGATTATAGTTTCAGTACAAAAATGAATCGATTCATTACCCTCTGCTCATGCTCACATCATTTGCTTTCCATTGAAATTATTCCATTCTCCACCTGACCGTCCTGTAGAAAATCCTTAGATTACTGATTGCGAAGGATGTAAGTGCATCTTTTTTTTTTTGCTTTCGTTGGTCAAGAGCCTATCCTTTCGTTTTCCACTTTCTTCTCGATTCAGTTGCTGCCGAACGCTCAGTTCCGGTTTTGTTTTCTTTGCGGTTTTATTCGTTTCTACAAACCAACGTGTTTTGTTTTTTTTTTTTCTTGGGAAACTGTTTAAACATAACAATCATAATAATAATTGGTAGAAGTGAATCAAAATTAAATAGGTGCAATTACTACCGTTTCTCGTTCGATGCGGAGTGCGGACAATATTTGCTACGCGAAAGTTACGCTGCTTTCAACACGTCATTCTTCATAGTTGCTACTTGCTATTTAAGAACTACGGTTCAACAAAACGATAGATTTTCCTTTTTTTTAGAAAAAAAAGAACATGACTAGTTCACATAAAGTATGAATCGCTTTTTTCAAAGGATTGATCATCAGACTGATCTGGTGGTTTGCTACAGCGCGTGGTGTAGTAGTAACTAACATCATAAGTATTAAAACCTTACACCACTCTGCCCGTTGTCACCATTTTCATCCCCGCAGTAGTAATAGTAATCGATAATTGGGGACGAAACTGAATCTTGGGAGGAAAATATAACCAAAAAAAAACATACTGCATTGCTTAAAAGGTTTACATATGAATGGTTTAAAAACAAGCAAAACCTTTGCTTATCAAGAATGTACGTGTCGGTAGTAAAACGTATTTTATAAAGATATTTCAATAATCAGTCACAAATAGTAATAGAATAGCCTTGCGTTACATCCTTCGTGTGGAAACAGATCGACCGGACTGAGGGAACGTCTGGTCGGCGTCACTCTTAACTAATCTTACGAACGATTAAAGAACAATTGGGAAGGAATTCATCCGTTTGATCGTACCATCACCCGTCCCGGGAATGGTGTAGCATCTCCGGCATACACACCCGGATGAACTCCTCGCTGTACATACTAACACACATTAAACCTATGCCATTATACACGCCAGTTGTCAAAGGAAGAGAGGATACTTAACTTTACTCGTACTGCTATCCTTCGGCCGAAAGCATTTCCAACACACTACACCGTAATGGATTATAACCGATCTGCTACCCTGCACGTTCGTTATAACAATGCTCAAAAGACGGATTCACACATTAAAGATAGTACACACTACATTGTGGTTAAACACCAGCTACTAATTCGTTTTCCTCCCGATGTGCATCATATTCAACCTGTCCGATTACGTCAATCGTTCTGTTGCAAATCATCCTTCTCTGGCCAGTTTCTATTTTGTTTTTCAGTACACAACCTTATCGTCTTATTATGTTTTTTTTTATTACCTTTTTGTTTTTTCTTCTTCCTTGCAGTACCCATACTGGTGTCATACTGACAGAGAGCAGTCTAGCTAAAGGACGATTGAAACCATTTCCGTACCAATATGTCTCTCACTGTTGTAGTGGGGGAAAACTTGTTAACGGGAACTAATAGAAATGCAGCCTTTTTAGGTTGTTGTTTAATTGTTAAACAAATGCAACGTTTAGGATACTACTATACTACTCACAAATGAACGGAAAGGTAAAATTGTTCAGACCGCGTGAATCGAGCTTTTTAAGAAGTGCTTGCAAAGTGTACGAAACGCACACAATAATGGTGTTCAGTAAACAATAACACTTGATACGGAAGTTTCTGGGTGTAATGTTATTTCATGAAAACAGGAAAAAAAAACTCTCCCTATATTCAAGAAGATTAACAAGGATGTTTTCTTCCAAAACTACTCACAAACAAAACAGTCGACTTAACGAACGTATTCAATCTTATCTGGAATGTGTCTCTCGTCTGCCCACTTCAATACGTCTAGCTGCATTAATGTTAGCTTTAAATATTGAAAACGGTTAACGTTAAAAAGCACTTCCTCCACCATTTGGACTGGGTACAGTTTAATATTCATAAAACTGTTTGCTATTTTTTGAGCTTTTCCATTTCATCTCCTATTTGGCCGTTCCAGATACATCATTCCTTTAACATCGCACACATACACACACATATCTACTTATTGGCAAAATGGCGGTATTCAACAAATGGTTGTAAATTTTTGTTGTAGAACAATGTTATCAAGAAAGATGAACACATGTTTTTGGAATGAAGAAAAACAAAAACAATAAGCAGGACATATTTAGTAGCATACTCACACCGCCCATATGCTCGTTGGTGGTACCTGGAGCAATACCCCTTTTTGACAGTAAGTTTCATCACAATTCTGGCGTCTGGCGTCCTAGTAGCATCCTACCGTCTGCACCCTCTTATCTCGGGCGCTGTTTTAGTAACTGTACCATTGAATCATCCCTACAGTGTATGTGTTTTCTTTTCCCCCACTTCACTGCTGCTGATTGTATAGCGATTGCGAGAGCTCACAGAAAATAGTCAACAGTATAAAAAGATTTGTAACATGTTTTTTTTTTTTGTTCGTTTCGTTTCGTTTTCTTTTCGCTTTCGATTGCATTCATAGTCGAGTGTTCGCATCATTACAAGTGCACATGTAAATGCTAGATCCTTCCCAACAACCCGACTGATCCTTTTGCAGTTGCAGCGTGCGATAAATAATTGATTCCCATAGTTCAGCAGAATTAGTTTTGCCATGTTTGCCTTCATGCTCTCCCTCATTCCCATATTCACCATTTATATATTCTTTACCGCGTATTGTTTAGAATGTTATGCCTCACACACGTTGCCCGAACAAACGTCACAATAATATCATCATTCTCATCACCCCTAATCATCATCATCATCACCTGCCCAGCATTATCGTTCGTATTCGCCCTCCCCCACGTTAACACATTAGCGACCAAGGTTGGCTTACATTTATCATCTATGCACACAATCTCTCACTACGATTACTAAGAGCTTTTAACCACTAAAAACCTTCAAACATTCCGAGACGGTGTAAAAAGATCAAGTAACAGTGTTGATTTTCTTATACGATGTTTTTTTTGTCTTGTTTTGTTTTATTGATTTAGTTAATCGTTATATTTTACTTATTATTGTTGCAGTTGATGATTATTCTTGATTTGAAAGAGAGTGTTTTGCTTCTCGTTCGATCGCACCGATCCATCACCCGGCGCCTCCATCTGTATTTGTCCATTGCACTATTCATAGTGTGTGTAGGTTTAATTCAGTGTTCATGCGTTTTAACTATGTCCTTCAGGATGCCCAATAATGAGTGACTAAGCTTCTTTCTGGTAGTTCCTGTTTCATGTTCTTCATTTTCTCATCTCGCTTTCTCTCTTTCGCTCTTCACAACAACACAGTTCTTCACTACGTAAATTCAATTCAACACTAGGCACCTCCGTTAAACCTTCCGCTGTGGTTGGTGCCAATTGTATTATTTTTATTTGTATTCACTTTTCCTGTTTGTTAACATAAATCCCCAAAAACAAATCCAGCTCACTACCGTGCACACAATGCACGTGTGCGTTGGAACCGATTGATTGAAAATTGGTTTGGTCCATTTTGTGTTCTCATCGTCTGAGAGAAAGGAGATGAATGAGCGTAGTATATGAATCTGGCAAGCAACCTATACGCCTAATAAATAGCAATAATGTTAGTGTTTTGTTAGCAGCAAAATTGTAAGCGCAGTAAAAATTCAAGCTATCATATTTGTATTATATCGTTTACGTATCATGTCCCTCTCTCTTGTTCGTGTCACCGTGCTTAGTGTATCGTACAAAAATGTTGCTGCACCAGTATGGGACCATGCAGCTCAGGACGATGAAGTGAAATGGTAAAAGATGTTGGGAATTTCCTTGCCCTTACGTGTTTGTTGTCCATGTAAACATCACATCACCTATCGCGATTATAATTGCTCAACAATCCTGTCCCATTTTAGTCCGGTAAGCTTGGTTAATGCTTATGAGTGTGTAAAGTTTTCAGAAACACATGTTTGTACACATCAGACGTGCACAATGCAGCATCATACTGTGCAAAAACAAACACAAAAACACACATAATCCATTCTTTCGAAGAACGAAAACCCATTTTGAATGGGTTTGATGATTGATTGATTCCTCCACTGATCGGACGCGATCTTGGGTTGCGAAAAATGTAGCCAAAATAAACCGTTTTGATTTGCCTTAGCATTTTGTTTTCACCCGGGCACTGGAAAAGTGGTCGAAGCTTTCCGAACCACATCTTTAAAAAATAGTCTTGTCCTCTTGGCCTGGCATCGCTGCTACAATGCGTGTCGAATAACATAGCATGTAGAAGTGGGTATAATGAATGGTTTGATATCGTGTGTGCTATGTGTTTTTTTTGCGGTTGTGTGTATATATGTATGTATATATATATAGCTATATGCTAAATATTAGGACCTACTTTAATTCCCTACACCACTGTTGGACATCGATACATGTCTAGCATTGTGTTTAGTAATTGACAGTATTGTTTTTTTTCTTTACTTCCTCTGTTGCAACACACTTATGAGTAATTATGAAAAGAGCTTCACCGTACGTTTACTATTAACTTTATCATATGCTGTGTTTGCTCCGAAAAGAGAGCACTCATGAAGTGGTATTCTATTTCAACAGCTTCAAAAAAGACACATGCCATGATGAACAAAATCGTACCGAATCACCTAAGTCTGCATCCTGTGGCACTCACGCTTTAGAGGACGAATTACACATTTTTACATTCTGTTGTAAAACAAACGCGATTCAACACTACGGGAGGGGGGAGCTATGAAATAACATACCCATCCTCACACATCCAGAAGCCTGCTAAAGATGGAAGATAGCAGAAAAACAAGCCCCAAGAGCAAACCGTGCATTCATGCTACAATGTGATCTTACACTAGAAGAGTCTAATTCGCAAGAGTTGTTAGCTGTGTGTACGTGTGAAGTTATCGACCATTTATTGCCTATGCGGTGAGTCTATTATTCGAGAATTAAAAATATGCACTCACTTCTCTTCAACAACAGTTTTTCCCCTCCCCACCACGCTACTGCTGCGTGGTATTACAATGGATGGCGACGACTTCATTACTATCAGCTGCCACAATAAGCAAATGGAGTGAGATTTTTATACCCTTCATCCTTTTCTGGTTAACCTTCACTAAAACATCGAACAACGTTATTTTTTGTTTATCGTTTTTTGGAAAGACCTACAAAATTCCCTAACCTTTTGTGTGTACGTTGTGGGGCTGCCGAAAGTAGCCACCGAAGGAAAAGAGTGCTTAATATAGTGGAACATTCTAAAGCCGCTATAACACCTTTCGCATAACATTGTATCGTGAAAGAAATGGCTATTTCGGGTGTGTATTTGTGCTTTTTTCATTTTCTTTGCTGCTTTCCTTAATATCGCAAAGCTGATTGACTTGTTGCATTTACATTCCACAATAATGCCATAGATAACATTGTTTTGGTTGGTTGGGTTTACGCGTTCCACTTGCAATAATGTTCACTCAATTCATTTCACATTCTCGTTACTTATTTTTCACCTCGTGTTTTTTTTGCTCATTTTTTAATTTTGTTGCCATTGTTTAAAAAATTGTTCCCAGACGAGAAATTCTAGTCAATAATGTTTAATATTATTAGGTAAATACATTTTTTAACAATTCATTCAGGGTCAATATCAATTCATATACCCATTACCGGTTAAATGACAGTATGTAACATGCGCTTTGACGTTGTTCTGACCGATGTGGCATCACACGCTAGAAATGCAAAAGATTGTGTACACATCCCCGTTCCCTTTTATTGCCGTGTATCCCATTTTATGCTTTGTTTGCTATTGAGAGTAAAGTTTGAATGTTTAATCTTTCACAATATGCTATAAAATGCTTAAATCGTTAGTTCATCAATTTTGCTGCATTCCATGTGTTACCACCAGCACGGTGTGCACAGGTTTCACCAGTCCCCATTCTGTTCAGCCCAATTGGGTGCGCATCGTTCGTTATGTGAATCGAATATTGAATATTTTTGCAACGTTACGGTTCGACAATATGTTTGTCTCTGTGTGGATAATTATACCGTCCCTTGGTGGAAGAATAGTAAAGGAAGTCACATGGATCATTTGAAATGCATTGTGTATAACTTTCTGGTTTTGCATAATGCTTGAAATTTGTTTTTTCCTCATGCTTGATATCCTTTGGTTTGAGTTAAATATATACACTGCTTCTACTCTCCCTGGTGTGCGTTAAGTCGTTCAATTGGCGGGGTAAGTTTTCAATCTTAAAAAGGTGGTTTTCTGTTTTGAAATTGTTCCTTTTGTTGTGTGGGCTGTGGTTTTGCTCATGATCATGTTCCGTATCGTAACGGGTTACAACCTTAATCCCAAAAATTAATCATAACATTATGATGTGAAACACAATCAAACTGCATATCAACTACGTCAATTCGTGCCAGTCCAAATATTTTTCCGAATTTTGGAATGATCGTAATCCCATCCGTCTTCAACCATCTGGATATTTTGCAGTTTTTTTTTTATAACCACACTTCTTTCTAACCTTTTGCTCATCCAGATCAACACAAGATTCGGCGTGACAACTGTTCTAAGGATTCAATTCTGATCTGTACGAATGTTATTATACATTCAAATAACAACAACAATCGATGGTGAGTTCGCATTTGTAAACAAAAGCATAACATCATGTCCGTTTGCCATAATTTGCGCCTTACCAGCACAGGAGCGATGGGTTTTCAAATTGTTCCTTCTTGCTAGACCTGTTCACTGACCTCCTCTACTACACACTGTACTGCACTACTTGCTTTTTTTTTTGGTTTTTTATTTTCCATCATTTGTTTTCATTGATTTTTTTTTGGGTTTCTCCTTTTAGTAACAACATGAATGTAAATGTTCAACAAGTGATCCACAAGATATGTATTATATTTTACCAGCTTATATTTTTCGAATTTTTTTTTTGGTTTGTTTCAAAATTTAACAATGCTATTTTACACAGATTTATTGATTGATTGTATATGTTAGAATGAAGAATGTCCCAACTGTGACAATTCGTACCGAATGTTTGACTCTTCTCGTAATAGGTTCGATTAAAATTGTTAGCGAAACTTCACCTATCCCACTAATGTGTGTGTGTTTGCCTGTGTGAATTTTGAAATCTGGATGACATGTTTGTTTTCACGCTAAATAGGTTAAGCAGTAAGTGTTTTCTCGCACCTGTTCCAACGGCAAGCCTCACGTGTATTAGCAAGCCAGTGAAAACATGAGGATTCTGTTATTTCTAGATTAAGAGTTGACTATATAGGCTAACTCCTTAAAAGAGGAACCCGCTAGTCAGGATTCTGTCAACGAACATCGGCGCTCGAGTTGGTATGTGTATACACGACAATACGGAACAACGCATCTAATAGTACAAGATCCGTTCGAAGTTCGATTACTACTACCCAAAATTCCCAGCGGATGTCCAAATTGGTTAGAGCTCGAACTGATCCCTACGCCCTTCCCAAAGATCTCTCATTCCTCAACGGTTTCACGGATTATGGTTTTGTTTTTTAAAACGTTACTAGAGTAAATATAATTGACCATCGGAATTACATTGTTGATTTATTTCAGTGTTTTGCATTCCATTTGCTTTTTGCTCCCTCGCGTTTCTGGCACATCAGCGACACGCGCCAGATTCCCTAATAATTATACTGGCTAATCGCCATCGTCTCCTTGCCTCGTGACTGGTGTTGTTTTCTGGTAGAATTTTAATATTTTCAAAATGTGTTTTCAACTATACGACTATAAGATTTACCTGATAAAAGCAACGCGAGAAACATTCCGTTCTTTTTTCTTACTCATCGAGAGATGATGTGCGCGATGGTGGTGTTGGTGTTGTGAGTTTCGTTTGATTTCTTCCCTTTTAGTGTGTGGCATGTGTGGCATGGTTTTGATTAGCAGCCTGATGCAATACACTTGCTGTGCAGATATCGTTTCGTGTTTGAAGGAATTTCAATTGATGATACAACATAGTCTCGTTCCTCATATGCTCATGCCTAGCGTATTCATAGAGTTGCGTTGAGCTAACCTGATTTTTTGTGTTATGTGTGACAACTCAACATTGTTTGAACGCAAAGCAATAAACCATCAGCAAGCAGTATAAATTTATCCAAATCATCATCCAGCAGACAACCCGAGCGTGAATATGTTTCTTCGGCTTTGGTGCGTTGCCGTGGTAAACTTGCTGTGTCGCGCAGCATTAGCAGCAAGATATGGCCAAAAATAGAAAATATTCCATCCCATGTGGAAAGTACATCGCGATGGTAGACTGTTTTTTTTTCTCCATTTTCTGTGTGCTGTCCCGCTTATGCATCCCAGAGATTGTGTGTATCTCGGCTTTGTACCGGGGGTTAACATTGGTTTCCTCAAGCCACTCGTCTCAGTCCACACTTCTTAACAGGCGACCTCCTGCACTGCCAGTCAGGAAGTAGTACTGCGATTAAAGCTTCAGCGAAAGCGAAATTTGATTTTCAAATTCTTACTTTGCTCAGATGTGTTGCCCGACAAGCGGAGTACAAGGCGAAGGCATAAAGAGAGGTTCGCAAAAATCGTAACTCCCATTAGAATTAATGTGCTTTACATCCAGAATGATGCTGCCCGTGTATCATTAGGTCGATTCGTTGCCCTCCATCCTAAACTCGGTACGTTCTTTACCTCCAGTCATTCAGTTGCGTTGCATACCATAAAACTCATCTTCATCTCTTTCGTCACGATCATGCTCAAAATGGAGGTTCGAATGAAAGCGGACACAACGAACCATGGACGGCGTCGGGAAGCGAGAACAACCCTCGAGGAATGTATTCCATCAAAATTTACACTCGATCATTCTCGCTCCACAGCGGCATGGGCCCAGAGGCCGACGAAGATCAACCTACAACAAGCCTCTGCCGTCGCTTCTTCTGCGCATGATGTTCTCGAGAGCCGCATCGAATGGGAAGAGCAGCGCTTGTGGCCAAATGGGCTGGTAAAGTCGTTAGCCACATAAAAAAGAAAATATGCGAAGAGTCGTTCAGAAAGGAAGGGTGAATCAAGCCAAGTTGCTTGCTGGAACGAATGCGGTGGAAGGTACTGTACGTGTGTGTGCAAAGGGGTGTGATGGTGCTAGAGCTAGCAACATGTAATCCAACTAACTCACACACCATCGATCGTGCCAGCATATGTGTGCGAGAGTGTGTGTGTTTTGGTTTTTTCAAAATATGCGACTGAGGTGGAGAATACGTGGAGCGGAGAGATGGCGAGGATAAAACACGCTGCTTCCTTTCATTTCGATTTCACACAGTGCGATGATCTCTGTTATGGATTATTCTGGTTTTGGTCCATTCTGCCTCCCATTTCGAGTTTACACCGTATCGTGCACAGAACCGCGTGGTTAGTGCGTGCGAGAGAGAGTGAGAGTTGTTACGCACGCGTGTCTAAGAGAGATAGAAATTCATCACGATCTTAGAAGTGGCGATCACTCACTGTTCTCTAACCTCCACCATTCTCACCCACCACTAGCGATGGGAAAATAATTCCAAACATGTACACCTAAACGAACTTCCCTTTTTCCTCGCTCCCGTACCTCCCACCTAGGTGATCCAGCCTCTGTCCCTCCCACCCATTACCAAACTATCCAAACTGTGATCACTCTTCCGCATCGGATGAGACGCGAGAACGAGGAGAAAATAATAAAATCACCGAGAATCACCAAACAGTCCACCGTCCATCCGGACAAGCGAACCAGAATGAACTTCGCGCACGCGGTGACGGATGCGCGAGAGAAAAGGGTGCATAGTGTGCTCTCTATGTACATTGGACGCGGTTCTCAGACTTGATGCAGGTCAGCGACACGCGCGCGTAGCAATCGAAGGTGAATGATTCCATCTAGTGGGACGTGTATGTGTGTGTGTGTTTATGCAATTAAGATGGTGTGGTAAATGTTTGCCATGGACACACTGAACGATACAGCCCGGTACATCCCCCGGAACAAGCAAAAAAAAGCACACATGCACACACAGCGCGAAATAGAGGCAGACTCCCGGTAGACAAGAATTGGAAGTTGCACCTTCAACTGTTCGGTCGCATGGTCGGAACAAAAGCGCAAACCATGCGATCAGGGCCGATTCCGGTCAGTCGCATTTGAACGAGATGCGTGCATACGACAAGGTGACAACAAATGAAAACCGGGTGACCATGATGACGACGGCGGGACGCGGTCGTCGATCATGAACACGGATGGAGCTACCACACACAGTGCTTCTTTGGTGACAGCATGGTTCCCCGTGAACATGCGGTAGTCACTCTCACACGAAGTCGAATAGACGAGGAACCGCGTGGTGCGATTTGTACGCTCACAACGTGCACACAGCCACACGCATACAGTGCGACACAACGTGGAGCAGATGAGGAAAATAAGCAGAAAAAAAAGAATCGTTACACAAAAAAAGCGCGCGAAAAAAACCGCGCGAAGCGGAAACACATCATGCTAAGGTTCGGGGGGTGTGCGCGTGTGCAAAATGCGCGCG
>KI423111.1:5330-33735 GCA_000473375.1 Anopheles culicifacies | reverse complement strand
GTAGGTCTAGAGTGCTAGAAAACCTCTAATCTAATCTAATCTTATCTCATCCGTGGGTGTTTGAGATTACGCTAGAATCTTACATAAACAATTCTTCTTTTTAGCCATTTCTGGTTTCCGTGATTTTCGTGATTGCCCGTGACTAGGATAATCAGTCCTGTGTACGGGGTAGAACGATCCAGATGGGATTTTGGATCAGTCCTGCCATATGAAGATCGTATAAAATGACAAATTTAGCAGTTTAATGTCCTCATCAAAGTTTCCTACCGACAAATGGACTAAAAATTAACAAAAAATCCAATTTAGGCTTCATTCACACAAGTGCAACCCGTACGCTGCTTAAAAGCTGGTTTAAAGCTGCAAACGTTGTTATTTCGCTTTTATTCTAGAAAAAGCTTTATTCATCAGAAAATTAAAAATTTACACGCTTTTCAGAGAATTAAATTCACATTTTAAAATTATTTAAATAACACATTTTTATTTTAGAAAACAAACTTATCCTTTTCGCATTGTTTGCCATCTTTCTCACATTTACAGATTTTTGCTATCTCGCTCTAATGAGCGTAACAAAAATAAACAAAAAAATAACGGTTAGATGAACGATAGCTCCCAATTGTTAGCTAAACTAATACAAAACGCTGTAAAATTATCATTTTATTCAAAATATTTCAATGCCTCACCACAATGCTGTAAGCACCTTGAAAGCAAACGAAACTCACCACACAGCTGTGTCCGTCTATCAACCCTGAACTTAATCTACGCACGCATGGTGAGAATGCTGTCAGCTGCAGTCGAAATTAAGTGCATATAACTGTAGTGATGTCGGTTGTTTTATGTAATTTTTTGTTGTAAATATTTGTAGTCCCTGTTTGTGGCGTACGGTTGTGTTATTGTTTTTAACTGGAAGGTAGTTACAGTGTTCTGCACTCCCCCCGGGTGTACAGTGAAGACGGGGATCGTTTTTGCGTGATCGTAGTTGGTGTGGTAGCAACAGTTAGCACCACAGCAGCAGCCAGCCAGCCAGCCAACAAAACCAATAGCTCATGCGAACAAACGCAGCACCATAGGTCCGTTGTCACCGTTCGTTGTCGTCGCTGTTGTGTTCGGTGGTTCGTGTGTTCGTACACTGTGTGTCGTTGCGTCATGGTGCTCCGTTTATTCATCGCGGACCAATCGCACTTGTCCCGGAACGCACAGTGTTGTCGTGTTTGTGCCGTGTCGTATCTTTCTGGAACGGGCAGGCATTGATAAGGCAGGCGCGCGCGCGCCAAACGCAACCCACCCGCGCACCCCGCGCACGTAGAACGTAGCTACGCGCAACAAGTGGACCACGGGTGGACGGGGTGAGGTTGCAACCCCAGGAACGCACATGGGAAGGAATGGTGCGGTCGTGCCGAATGTCGATAATTGAAGGACCTGGTCGGACTAAAGAAGCGGATTTGTTTGTTGGTAAAGTACGGGGTGCATGGGTGTGTGTGTGTGACTTAATGTTCCCGTATGCATTCCACAGGTTTGTGTCCGCGGTTAATCGCCGTTCAAGTGGCCGCGGACGTTCGCGTAGAAAGTTACATCCGACCACCGTGTTGTGCTCGTGGTGATTGGTGGTGGTGGTGATGCTGATGATGATCATCATCACCCGTCATCCCACCCGTCCGGTTTGTCGTTCGATTTGGTTGAAGAGTGACCGAGATTATGTTTTTGCTGCATCTCTGTCAGTTCCGGAGTCTGCTGCATGTAAACAACCGGGTACGATCATGACGGGCAGGATCGTACGGTGGATGAAGGGAGAGCGGATGAAAACAAAATTTCATCCACACGATTACGGAACGCCACCCGATAGATGAATGTTTTTGCCAAGGGAATCGATGGTGCCCTTTGCGATGCCAATAAGAAATCGATTCGCTGTTTGCATTTGCGAAGATTATTGATGCCATTTTGTTCGAACTCAGTGTGTGGGTGTAGTTTGTAATTGATAAGCTTTAATCAAAGCACGATCGCGATTCGCTTCCACCAATAAATCCCCCTTACCTTGCGAGATGGTCTGATGTCTGGTGCGAGAACAACGAGAGAGGTTTAATTATCCTCAATGCAAGCCCTCTCAGTAGGCTTTGTCAACACGGATGAATGATGATCTTCATGACGGGATGACGAACCCTCCCACCAGCCAACCGTGCGTCCCATGGCGTAGCAAAGAAACATAGCAAGCAAATGATGATCATAGATGAAATTACGTCGGTGGTTGTTGGACGCTTAAAAGCTGGAGGAACTTGTTTGAACAGTGTGTACATATAGATATTGCTTCGTTTTTTTTTCGCTGCTCACACACTCCGATCTAGCCACCCGTTTTTATTCGACCGGGAGGGGAAATTGCGGTCTGGATGATGTTGTGTACGGAGTCGTAGTTGGCATGGGGCTGCGTGACTCCGTGCTGTTGTTTTTTGCTCAAGCAAACACACAATTACGCCAACTCAGCACTCAGTGTATGACGGCACAAAGTAAGGAATGTCCGGCGCAACCGAACAGAACTTACTGGTGAGACCCTTCTACATTTTGTTTGTCTTGTGTGCGTTTTTTTCCTGTTAGTTTTGAATTATTTTTTTATTGTTGTATGCTTTTCGTCCCAGGCGATCCTCGAAAATGGCATTGAAGAGAAGGGATCGTGCCATGTTATGTACCGCTGAAACATTACTGCTTAGATAATGGCACCATCGATACGGGAACGCTCTTGACCACAGCAGGGCAAAGAAGTTCGAGCACTGAAGGTGATATCGCACGGACGATAATTATCGATAGCTAGTCCGCAACACCGGTGCTCACAGCTCACGGTCATTGCTACCGAGGCGATGGATTAGCAGCTTTAATTCCGTCTTCTGCTTGAAGCGGAGTATAGATGGGACACATAAAAAAACAAGTACGGGGCTTGGTTTTATGATGTGGTCGATTAAACGCAATACACGGGCGGAGGTTTGACAGACAACAGCGAACTGAAGATGGTTCACTGGGAAAGGAATAGAAGAAATTTTGCAGCACCAAGCAGGCACGCAAAAAAGAAAGGGTCTATAATACTATTTACCACTCCGGCTCGGGGCCCATCCCCAGCGGCTATCAAGCTCAATTTTCCAATGAAACAAAGTGAATCAAAACGGCCGTACGGCGTGCGGATGAAACATGGTTCTACTAGCCTCAACGCACGATGACAATGGTTGCAAGCGTCGTGTACCGTATAGGAAAAAGGCGCTCACTCACAGCAAGATCCAAGGCGCAATCCGAGAAGATCACGTTCTTGATTGTCTTTCCAATTGAGCAAAAAAAAAAAAAAACAAAGGGTGGAAGAGGGTTGGCACTCAGCACGGAAATGACACGGACAACAGGAACGTTTGTTGCTTTGCACTCGAGATTTGCCTACAGCAAGATTTCGACCGATTCTTCACCGTGTGTCCGCGGCGTACGGGATGAGAAGCATTATCTGTTGGAGCAAAAACAAAAAAAAACGACCAAATGCGACTTTATGTATTATGATTTCCATGTGTACACTACACACGGACAATCGTTCGCGGGTTTGACTTTTAAAACAAACCATTCCTCCATCGTATCCAAAGTCAAGCTGTTTTGTTATATAAATGATTATTTTCCGTATCTCAAAAAAACGAAATGGTCTGTGTGTGGCGTTTGTGAAAAATTGACCAATTAAAGAGGCATATATTCTTGCGTCCATCTCTTGTGCGGAAGGGAAAAAAAGATAAGAGATAAGACGCAGCAAAAAAAAAAGAACGTAGATGGAAAAGATGAAGCGAAAGAGTTGGAAGAGTTGCAAGCGGGGGGGTGCGCAGAATGGAAAAAAGCCAACACCCGCCATTGCCGCGTAATCGGTCAGTACTACAGTGCCGAGCGAGCCGCTGATTAACGCTGTCGTCTCCTGAGACGCATCGTATTGATCCCGAGGTTTCCCTTCCACTGAGAAGGACACTCGCCCAAACGAAGGGACAGTACCTCAACGAAACGGGAGAGGTTTCTGGGGGAGGGAGCGCATAGAGGGGGTTCTGGTTCGGTGCCAATAGCAGTGGGTAATCGCGGTCCGTTGATGTGTCGCGCACATAATCAGAAGCCTGAACCACCACAACGTATCCGCGTACGAACACTAGCGAGACAACGAACACGCGACGACTACGACGACGACGACGGTGCGCGTCAGCCGGCGCTGTTGCACCCAGTGTCTACGATTGCCACAGACGATCGTTCGCTCTCTTGATCGTCGAATCGTGTAGTTCCGTGCGGCATGATGATGCAGTTTTTGCCTCTTACAGAATGTGTACCACTGCTCGCGAGCCAATATGCTGCTACCAAGATGTCTAACACCGGAATAGAATACAGCGAGCTGAACGACCGAACGAAAGGTAAGCGCGGGTGGGCCAGGTGCTCGGACACAACCGCGATAAGAATATCTTTTGCATCGGTGGGGCTCTACTGCGATAGACGAACAGAAAGATCCTTGTGTCTAACTTGTGTCTCTTATTTGCAGGAAGCCACGACAGCCCAAGTCATACGTCCGATACGGCGTATGAATCATGTCTAAGCCCCCTGCAACCGAACGATAGCAGCAGCTTCAATGCAATCAATGTGTGCGCTATCTGCTGTGATCGTGCGACTGGTAAACACTATGGAGCCGCTTCTTGTGACGGATGTAAGGGATTTTTTCGACGGAGCGTAAGAAAGAATCACACCTACTCCTGCAGGTAAGAAGACCTTGGTATGATGCTGGTTCCATCCTAACTAACTCTATCTCGCTTATCTCTCTCTCTCTCTGTGCACAGATTCTCCCGAAATTGCGTGGTGGACAAAGACAAACGGAACCAGTGCCGATACTGCAGGTTGAAGAAATGCTTCAAGGCGGGCATGAAGAAAGAAGGTAATTCCGCCGTACGACAGCACGGTGCTCGATGTGCTGCTTCTCTGCTCCCGGATCTCGTGATTGATAACAATGCCTTCCCTCTTCTTTCTCTCACCCCATTCAACGCCAGCGGTCCAAAACGAGCGGGACCGTATAAGCTGCCGCAAGCCGAGCACCGATGATAAGAACACCATTAACGGGCTGTCGGTGAAGTTTCTACTGCGGGCAGAAAACTTTAGCCGCCACTTTGGTGCCGCCCTGGACGAGACGAACGATGCGGAGGAGGCGGACCTGTCGTCGAAGCGCTTCGCCAGCATCAACGATGTGTGCGATTCGATGAAGCAGCAGCTGCTGATACTGGTCGAGTGGGCCAAATCCATACCGGCGTTCGCCGAGCTGCAGCTGGACGATCAGGTCGCACTGCTGCGTGCGCACGCCGGGGAACATCTGCTGCTGGGGCTGTCGCGCCGCTCCATGCATCTGCAGGACATGCTGCTGCTCGGGAACAATTGCATCATAACGAAGCAGTGCCCGGATGCGAACATGTCACCGAATCTGGACATATCCCGTATTGGGGCACGCATCATCGACGAGCTAGTGAGTGCCATGAAAGAGATTCAGATCGACGACTCGGAGCTGGCCTGCATAAAGGCGCTAGTGTTTTTCGATCCAAGTAGGTGATTTCGGGACGTGCGTTCACTCTCGTGAGTTTCTTTGTGCTAAAGTGTTGCTTTCTCATTGCCACAGGTGCAAAAGGACTGAACGAACCTGCCAAGATTAAATCGCTCAGGCATCAGGTTCTAAACAATCTCGAGGATTACATATCAGACAAGCTGTATGATTCGAGGTAAGAGTTTGTTTTGGGAGATTTAAGACATCATTTTCAACTTCTTTTCTTTGTTTTCATAAACAGGGGAAGATTTGGAGAGATTTTGTTACTATTACCAGTGCTGCAATCGATCACGTGGCAGATGATTCAACAGATAGAGCTTGCCAAAATGTTCGGTGTGGCGCATATTGATAGCCTGCTGCAGGAAATGTTGCTTGGAGGTACGATCAGTCGTTGCACCATTAGATACATCCCATCTGATACGTACGATCGTTCGATCGTTTTGGTTTTCCGTTTGTAGGTGACGCTATAGATACCTCATCAACGATCACCTCACCGATGAACATGATGAACACGAATAATAGCCCATCCGATTCGTGTGATACGACCCATCTCGCGCCCACCATGGGTACGGGCGTGGAGCATGAAACGCAAGACCCACTAGTACAAATGTCGTCCCTAAACGGACCCGGCTACGGTGCCGACCCGGACACCCTGCTCATATCGCCCATGGACACGGTAACCGGGCCCAGTAGTTACGCGTGCGCACGGAAAGCACCCGGCCAGACGACACCGGATCCACTGAACGGGCAGCTACATGGGGCGAGAGGTGCGGCCGGTGTTACTGCTGATGTCGGGTACATGCAGCAGCAAACGCAACAGCGTCACGTAACGCCCGGTAGCACGCCGGCCGATGTGGCCGTAACGGCAGCGGACATATATTTCCATGCACCATCGAGCGCCGGTCCACCGTCGTCCCTGCAGCTCGACACGGACGTCGCAATGTACAACAATAACAATCTGAGTTGCTGCCAGGGCGAGATGACCCACACGGCTGGCAAGGGTTGCGAGATGGTGAAGATCGAAACCAAGCGGGAACCGGAAAATGCCTAAAATGCCAAAACATCCTTGCCACCCTTTTAGCCCAAAGCTCGATCAGTAGCAGCAATATAGTGCAATCATCCGGTGAGCGATCGTTCAATCAGGTGCAATGTTAGGTAAAGCAATAGTGGAAAGGGAGGAAACACAGTGTGGAACACTGATTGATATTTACGGTGCAAGAATGGCTAGGAAAGTGTGTGTGTTTGTGTGTCCCTCCCACCGCACACACACCCACAATTTAGTTGGTTTTCGTTAATTATGTTTTTTACATGAATTTTGCTTTGTTTTTTTTTTGTTTAAGTTTCTTTTTTTGTTTTGTTGGATATCTTTCTGGTCGGTTCTTCGGTTATGGGAAAATTGTGACAATATTAAGGCGATCACGATCACGGTTCGAACGGCGGCGGGAGAGATGCGGGTTTGTGTGCGTGTTTTTTTTACACAAATCCGTCGTTCTCTTCTGGCTCTTTGCTGTGCGCCGTGACTGTTACTATTTGATATGTGTGCGTGGTTTTTTCCTCGTGGTTTTGTTATGGCAGGAAGCGTTAGGAACAAGTGTTACAATTGTAAGAATAACGATGCTAGGTAGGTAGTAGTAATATCCCAAAAGTCAGACTCATTTATGTGAGGTAGGTTTTTTTCTTTCTTCTTCTTCTTTGTACATATACAAACAGGCGGTGGTGTGCATTCGGGGAGGTGATTGTTATACTCTTTGCGTAGTTTAGGTATTAGGATTCCACACCAATATTCCTACTCCCCCCCTCTCCCTTTTATCCCTAACACCAACCCGTACAATTCCCTGTGACGTAAAGGAAACTTCTATAGACTTGTTTTTTTCATCTGTTTTCTGGGACGAAAAGTGCAAATAAAATGACTGTTATTTTCTGTTTCCAGTTCGGGCAGGAGTGCGTGCTATAAAAGAGCTATTCTTTTACTGCTCTGCGCGACCGAACTAGTGGTAACGATAGAGCAAATAGTTGCGACGCTTTTCCTTTGACGTGTAAACCTTCTGGGAAAGAACTACTGTACTCTAGGCATGCTGTAGGAGCACCCGCAGCATCAATCTACACGACCGAATCGAAGCGGCGCTTGTCCTAGTTGATACGTGCGAGCGGTGGTTAGTTTCTCAGCACAATCGCGCGATGAGCGGAGTGGAAACACTGATAACTGATCGACTGGCGACCTAATGTGACACAAGCCCGTCTGCCCGCCAGTCGGTAGGCTAGCCTTCGTGCGGGTAGTCTATCTGTCCCGTTCCCATCGTGCGGATCGATCGTTTGCTGGTTGGTTGGTGGGAAAAAGTAATCCGCACCCGGTCGTCCGGAAGCAAACTGACTGAACCGATTCAAGCGCTCTCTGTAAGTGAGAGCCGTACTAAAGTCCGTACCACTACATCATCGTTGCCGTGAACAGTGGAGTGTCGGTTGGGAGAATTCACTTTATCTGGTGCACTTGTACAATTCCGGTGGATGCTGCAATAAGTGGACGAAAAACAGCTCTACGGTTGTTTTCTATCCGCGATCCCCGAGAGGATCGTGTTCACTCGCGGGGAGGTTTATTATTGTGTAGGGGTTGGTTTTTTTTGTTGTTTTCCGTAAGCTCCACACACCCTATCGCGGTACGGCCAAAGGCACACCAGTAACCAGCGATCAGTAGCTAATCATCGGTCCAAGGATCTATCGCGCTCCGTCGTACCCTTCACCGTGTGTGGATCGTGCATCGTGTTACCGCTTGTCAGACCTGGACTATGAGTTGTTTGGCACGCGGTAAGTGAGTGTTCATCCGTCGCAACAACAACACATCCGAGTGAAGCCGTTTGCGAAGATCAAAGCGATGTCCGGGTGTTGTGAGACGATCGGTACATGCGTTGCGCATGTACTTGTGAGGTGGCGACGTTGAGGCACTACGGTGCACGGTTGTAGCTGTTTGTGTGGCGTTGGAAAGATTGGAAAGGTATTCACGGGTATGCTGCCCGTGGAATGTGCAGAGGCGTACACTTATCAGTACTTCCAATCCAGCACCACGCCGAAATTAAGTGTAGCAAGTGTGGTTGAAGTTTTGCAACACGTAATACCTAAGACAACCGATACGATCGAGTAAAACGATCGTTAGTGTATGGTTCTTGGGAGCTTAAACCGAAAACTTAGTGTTACGAGAGAGAGAGAGATTTCAAGCGCGATGGTAAAACATGTCCTGCCAGAAAGTTTCGTTGGTTCATTGCGGAACCTTCACACGAACCGTTCGGAGTAGCAGAGTTTGACGGATTATCGTAATTATACATATGTACCTCTGGTACATATAAGTTCACCTGCAACACAATGCTTGAAGCAATGGCGCACATGAAGTCGAACCAACGTATCGAAGATCACCGGAATCTGGTCGACTGGTCGACGTTCTATGCGAACGAAACATCCGGTGAGGAGTACTACGAAATGCCGATAGATATGCGTTTCAACTCTGGCCACATTCTGTCGATCATGGTGTACAGGTAAGGGGGGAACCCGTTAAGTTCTCGAGCTCGCTTTAGAGTTAATTGCGTACTTTTCCGTTCCGCTTCCACTCCAGTACGCTGATGATGTTTTCAGCGACGGGAAATATTACAGTGCTACGAATTCTGGCCCAACGGAAGGTACGGGCATCGTCCAGGATAAACATAATGCTTGCCCATCTGGCAATAGCGGATCTTTTGGTAGGGAAACACTTGAAGTTCAGTGGGAATTGCGTGAGCATCGAGAACTAACTGTGGACTAATTGTGCACTCCCATAGGTAACGTTCCTGATGATGCCGCTAGAGATTGGCTGGGCGTACACGGTGAGGTGGACGGCCGGGGATATAATGTGCCGCGTGATGGCCTTCTTCCGGACCTTTGGACTGTATCTTTCCAGCTTCATTCTAATCTGCATATCAGTGGACAGGTTAGTGGCAGAACGTGGCCAAGAACATAGCTGAAACTGATCGGTTCTTTGTTTGGCAGATATTTTGCTGTGCTGAAACCCTTAAAGGTGCAAGAGAATCGGGGCGTGCTGATGATTGCCGCCGCATGGATAATGTCCGGTATCTGCAGTTTACCTCAGGTAGAGTGTCATGTGGAAATAGGAGCTTTATGAGCAAGAATCTCTTACATCCGCTTTGTTCGTTTTTACAGTCATTCATCTTTCATCTGGAGGTACATCCCAACATCACCGGATACCAGCAGTGCGTGACGTACCACTATTTCGAGGAGGAAATATATCAGATCATCTACAACGTAATGGTTATGTGTCTGATGTATACGGTCCCGCTGATAGTGATCCTCTACTGCTACGGATCTATATACTATGAAATATTTAGTCGTACAAATCCAAGGAATTTAGGTAATTCATTTGAAACCACTTCTGTATCACAGCGGCTTACGATTCGTCCCAATTTCCAGAAAGCTTTCGACGCTCGAGTATCGATGTGCTTGGACGAGCGAAACGGAAGACACTACGGATGACGATAACGATCGTAATCGTGTTTGTGGTCTGCTGGACACCTTACTACGTCATGTCACTCTGGTACGTTATTTCTCTGGCACGGTGTGCATCAAACTAACTAATAACTCTACTCACTTCGGTTTTCAGGTACTGGCTGGATAAGGAATCGGCCAAGAATGTGGACCAGCGAATACAGAAGGGTTTGTTCCTGTTTGCCAGCACGAACAGCTGCATGAACCCGGTAGTGTACGGTATTTACAACGTGCGCAAGAAACACACCAAAAACCATCTGAAGACACAGGACAAAAGCTGTGGAAGCCATCTTACGATGAAAGTGTAACGTGCAACGGTGTGTTCAGTGGGTCTGTGCGTGTTTAAGTAACTATGAAGTTATATTTTAAACACCGTAACTATAGAACAACTTCAATCATACAGGAATTCAGTGTAAGGTGTTGTTAGAAATAAATCCACAGTGTATGGACGCATTCACGTCCACGAGGGTTGATCACTACCCAGCTAAAATAGCACAAACTACCCGTTCTACTTTGTTTTGTTTCCTTCTCTACCGATAACGGGCAGAAAACCAGACGCTTTATTGTACGTTATTATTGCCTTATGTACTGTAGTGTAAAAGATGTCTCACTGACATTGAACTGAGGTAGCAAACGAGCATGGGAGAGAATAATAAGTGGGGAAAACCTGATTATACGAAGCAGAAGTTGTAATATTATACTTTAAGCGCTACATTTAGTTGTACTACTGCGACGATTAGCGGTTGCCACTTCAAGCGCGATGATCCACCTGAACCTCGCGCTGCAAACGTGGAGGAAGTTCACGGTAGATGGCTTCCGGAACGTTATCTGTAGGGTGAAGCACATTTACATGTAATTGATTCCAATATACTAGACATCCATCTGCACAAGCTTACCATTGCATCGGTACACCAAGTCGGACCAGATGATCATTTCCTGCGAGAAGCAGAACACACCCAACCGACCACCCTTGAGCGTGGTGTCGAAAATGTTGCCCGAATCGGCCACCATCTGATCGCCGTCGAATATGCGCAAACGGATCAATCCAATCTTCGGTCGATGCAGCAACAACCAACGGTAAGCGGTACGCTCCGTCCATCCCACGTTGCGTGGATCCTTCCAGAGCAGCTTCACCTGATCCTTGGTATCGCCCGTATGCCACAAACTGTTGCGCAGCATCTCGCCCGGTCCCGTATTGCTGTTGATGAGCTTCAGCTGAATGCCCGGCTCGGCGGATGCACGGAACGGTGTCGCCTGCCAGTACGTTTGGATGTTTTTCTTCCACATCACGGCGTAGAACTTGTGGTTATCCTGGTAGCTGAAGATGAACCCAACGTAATCGTCATCGATTTCCGTGTCGACGAAGAAGGTACCTTCGAAATCTACACCACCGAATGCGTCGTAACTGTGAAGGGAGAGAAGCGTATGAATGGATTCGGCTCTCGAGCTTTAGCGATCAGCAAGCATCTTACCCTACAGCCAACCCGGGATCACTGTTTTGCGTTTGCACAATTTCGGCACCCTTGTTGTAGATCACCCAGTTGGGATCGATCTGTGAATCACCCTCCGGATCTAGGACCACCGTTTGATAGGTACGGAAATCGGTGGAGAAGATCTTGGAATTGTTCGGGCAGTTATCGAGATAGTTCGGGATGAGATCCAGATCGAAATCCTCCTCACAGATATCACCGATTCCATCATCTAAGAGAGTAAAACCATGCTATCTTAATTTGCTCTTGGAGCTCTAGTACACCTCGCATCCACACTTACTATTAGCATCAGTCTGATCGGGATTGAACACAATCGGGCAGTTATCTTCGTGGTTCAGGATGCCATCATTATCGGCATCCGTGTCGCACAGATCTCCCCTTCCATCACCATCCGAATCGAGCTGATCGGAGTTGGCCAACTTCGGACAGTTATCGCGACTATCCTGGATACCGTCCCGATCGCGATCGACATCACTGTCGCAAGCATCCCCAATAAGATCATTGTCGGAATCAAGCTGAAATACGAACTCCCCCCGTTAAATCTGGTCCAAAAAGAGGTAAAAAGCCTCACTCCCACTCACCTGATTAGGATTAGGAATCATCGGACAGTTATCGCACACGTCACCAACACGATCACCATCAGTGTCAAGCTGGTTGAAGTTGGACACCTTCGGACAGTTATCGTCCTCGTTGCGGATACCATCGTTATCGATATCCGGATCGCAGGCATCACCCAACCCATCCTTATCGACATCGTTCTGATCGACATTGGACACCGTCGGACAGTTGTCGCAGGCATCGCCCTGTTTGTCTCCCCCATCCACATCACTATCCAGTTGATCTGGATTGTGTACCAAGGGGCAGTTATCCTGCAAAAGATCACACAGAAGATCACAAACTCTGTTGAACGATCAGTCACCACCGACGGATTCTTACCGGATTGTTCAATATTCCATCGTTATCTGCATCGGGATCGCACGCATCTCCAATACCATCGCGATCGGCATCCTCCTGACCAGAGTTGGGAATGTTGACACAGTTGTCGGCACGGCATTTCTCATCGCTACATTTCAGGTTCATATCTGGCCATCCGTCAAGATCCTTGTCGGACCCGCACAGGAATCCATCACCTGCCCAACCTACCTTACACTTACACCTGCGAAACGAATCATTCCAGAATCCGATCACACACTTTGTCCTCTTCGGTGGCAACTCTCCCTCCTATCCATTCTTACCTATACTTGTTGTTACCGGCATGCTTGCATACGGCATTCGTGTCGCAGACCGTTCCATCCTGGCACATCCGATCCGATGGTAAACACTCGTTCGACGGGCTACGGATAAAACCGGGCATACACTGGCACTCGTACGATCCTTCCGTGTTGTGGCAAATCATGTTCGCTCCGCACCGGGCCGAACCGTCGGCACACTCGTTCCGATCCGTGCACCGTTGCCGCTGCATCGACCCATCGAACGAAGTGGCCGTAAGGCCCTCGTAGTGTATGCCCACGAAACCTCCGGGGCATGGATCACAGCGGAACCCGGGTACGGTGTTGGTACAGCGCACACGCACATCACACGGTTCCACAAGATCGCACTTGCAAACGGAAATGGAAATCAGTTACAGAAACGTCAGACGGGGTAGAACGGGGGTGTCTTACGCAACGTAGTTTGGATAAAGGACGTTCAACACCGTTGCCCCGTTCAGGCACCCGGGAGAGTGGCGCCGGAGATGACGGGCACAAGGCGGCGAACGTATCACACATACCTCATCGAAATCATGACAGGCAGTACCGTTGCCAGTGAAACCGGCCGGACAGGCACCGCAGCGGTAGAACGGATGCTGATCTAATCTACTGCAATGTACACCTTCATGTTTTGGGGGGGAACATTCAAGGAAGGGCGGTTTAAGGTTTGCGGGCTATACACATTTACATGATCTATAAGTGATATTGGTATAATGATGGTTTCATGATTCACACACTTCGTTGACCGTGTAGGATATTTAGGCTCTTTTAAAGAGGAGTTGCACCGGCACGACACGTTGGACCCAATAATGTATGCATTAAACAATATGAACGTATTTGAAGTTAATAAGAAAAAAGCATGGAATGAAGGACGATAAGTAGGAATCTTTCGCTTCCAGCTCTTTTGTTCTTTGGCATTGAAGTTCATGGTCGCAAACTAGTCTTAGTATGCAATCCGATCCTGGTCTTGATGATCATCAAGTTTCAGTGTTGCAGTCTTCGAGAACATTCGATTTTGTCCTTGCCAAACAGAATGGAAGATCATGGAAAAAGAAGGAGCGAGATCCTTGGGATTTTCTCCAGTGACCGGACGTACCCTTAAAGTCCAAGCAGGATACAATGTGGGAGAACAAGACGAGAGTCCATCTACTAAGCTCCCAAACGAAGAATATGTAAAATTTACTTTCAATATGTCCAGATGACTTCTTGAGATATGAATTGAGGTGGCCTCTTAAATCCAGATTCGTTACAGCAGGGAATTCTGATTTAAAACCCGTGAAGAAATGAGGGTTTTAGGAAGAACACTTGAGCATCTATTATCAGTCCTTCAGTAGGAACTTAGTAAAGGAAATCATAAAATATCTATTCTACTGTCAGTCATTGCCATCCTAAGACAGGATGGGAAGGTTCTGTCCGATCCGAGAACTCAGCTGACAAAAAAAAACTGATAACATTATTAGTCAATGGTGGAGCTTGCGGGGGGCCCCGAGCTGGAAGGCCTCCGAAGAGTAACGCGTAACTGAGCACATGTTTCAAACCAACCTTGGATAATCACTGATTACTGATCTTAGAGATTACTTCTTCTTCTTCTCTGGCTCCACAACCTCGAGAGGTCTTGGCCTGCCATTTCTGGCTTCCCTGACTTGAAGGGGTACCTGCAACAGGATAGTCAATCCTGTGTAAGGGGGAACGACCCGAATGTTGGAACCTGGGTCCTGTCCATTCGAAGATCGTCACCTCAATCTCCTCGGCCCCCGAACCGATCCAATTTCCCTACCCTATTTGTCGTGAAAGCTCCTGGTGCTCAAGCTTCTATCCGCTATTGGCTTACAAAGCAATAAATCCTCCACTGTTTTACATGAATATATCCACTACTGGGTATCAGACCCATTTTTTAATGCATACGTTATTGGTCCAAAAGCGATAATAATGCACTAAAACTCTAGAAGTCGTCGAAAACGGTGTCTTCATGTAAGACGACCAAACACATTCTTGAATTACGAGCTCTATTCACCGTATCGAGGATCACTGAGAAATTAATGAATTAAGAAACGGAAAACACAAGCATGCACCTAATAATGCCTACACATTGTTATATCTGTTTCGGAAGGTGATCGAAGATGTTAAACGCTGTGTTACACGGCCAACCCGCAAAGTAAACAACATATCAAACCAAAAGTTAACCAAACTTGACGAACAATGATGATCAGTTTTATTATATTATTATTTTGGGTATCGTAAATATCGTTGGCTTAGTGAAGCTTAAGGTTAAGTACATTTAGCGCTCTACCGAAGTACGCAATAGTAATTGGTAGCGTATCGAGAGAAAGAGAGAAAAAAGGTAAATTATGTAAAAAAAACCTCAAAAAACATTTGACACATTATGTAATACGGCTGCAGTAGAAAGTTCGTTGTGGAAGAAGAAGGTAAGAAGTATTGTTAAGAACATCGGCACACTCGTCGTGGACCTGGACGGACCACCTTGCTTTACATTCACAACTAACGTACGTCTGCGCACGGATATTGTGGGGGTAAGGGGGGTTTATAATTGAGGGAAGTAAATGGTTCGCCTTGAGAAGCCCCCGTAGCCCATGCGTACTAGGGGGACCTCCTTCGACGGCAGTCTCGTAGTAGGTCACCGAAGGTTATGTATGAAGGGAAGGAGATGCGTTTGACTATTAGTTCCTACCTGGCGCGCACGGTTTATCTTCGCAGGCGTCCCGAAACCGGCAGTGCTTACCGTCGCCCTCATATCCTACCGGGCAGGGACCACATTGGGCACCCTCGACCGTGTCATAACACTGGACACCACTGGACCAAGAGGGGGGTGAAGAGAACCGAAGTTGAGTTGGAACAATCTCTCACAAGGCGGGCGATAGGGGTACTTACTTAAAGCATGGCTGATCCGCACAAGTTTGACCCGGGCGACAGTTACGGCCATCTCCGACATATCCACGCGGACAATGACCACAGCGCATACCGGTCGATGAATCATAGCACTGCACGCCTGTAAACAACAAAGCCATCCAACGTGATCGTATGTCGATCTTCTCTCTCATCTCTCTCTCCTCTCTCTCTCTCTGTAATTACCTGGGAAGCATGGATTACTGTACTGACAGTTCTCGCGCAATGGTTGAGCCTGCTGACAGCCGGCACAGTTTTCGATCAAACCGCGCAGATAGTTAATCTCATGGCGCTGTCCTTTCACCTCCTCCTTCAGCTCCTTCACCAACTTCATCAGTTCACCCAACAGTTTCAGGATGTTCTCTGTGTATGAGAATTGGTCCAATGACGTTAGTTAGTGCGAGAAGTAGATGTCCACCTCTTCTCAAACTCAAACTTACCATCACAGTCACCATGAATGATTGGAATGTCTCCACGGTTAGCGGAGAAATCGGAGTGGAACGCTTCCTTGTACTTCTCCGACGTGTGGTGCCAGTTGCGGATATCACGCTTCTTGTTGCGCTCGGGCACTACTTCACCTGGAAGTAGTAGATTAGCGAACGGAGTTATAATCTGATAAGAATTTCCATAATTCCCCGAAAAAGCCTCAACTTACCCTGGGCTTTGTTCTTCAGCATCTTCTCCACCGTTTGCTTCTGGCGGGAGGAGTGTATGTGATTGCCATTGCGGCGCAGTATCTTCTGACAGCTGGCCCGGCTCAAGGCCTTCTCCAGCTCGGAATCCAGAAATAGAGGATACTTTCGCTCACGGAACTAGATTGTGTGAGGGAAGAAGGCAAACAAGACAATATGATCAAATCAATTCCACCATCAGTCAAGTCCGATTTCGATCAGAGCCACGTGGATTAGTGGATGAATTAGTGGATCGATTAATTACCAGCTTGACGGTCGGCTCATCGCTGCTGGCAAACAGCTTGGACAGATTGACCTCCAGCTCCTCGGTGGACGACTGTTTACAGTTCATGTAAACGGTGATCGAACTCTGGTGGAACGCGAATGCCAGCGATTTGATTGTTGTTGATTCGTTCAGATCGTTCAGTATTAGATTCTTCGAGTACACCTTCGAGTGGGTGGTGATATCGATGGTCACTGATGGTTGTGGGTAGAGAAGGAATGCATACGCGCATGAAGCAGTTGATTTATCGCCGCCAACACCGATTAGCGTGAGAGGAAAAACAACACTTACCGCGCTTATTTTTGCGATCGAGATAGAAGGAAAACTTGTTCTTCGATTCGGGGAAATCGATCATAAACAGTGCCTCGATCGTGATTCTAAACTTTCTACGTGGTCTGGGGAACGCAATTGGAATGAAAATGGTTACAATTTAGACCACTTTCAGTGAAGGCACTCTTACCTAATGTGTCTCAGCGATATTAAGAAATCATCCTTAATGTATTCCTCCAGCTCGGTCGAAGCAACTAGCGAACAGCAAGAGAGAGAGAACGTTAGCCATTTCGTAATGTAAGATTCCGACCCAAAATTCTCGACCGTTGTTAGCAGTTGTGTTGTGCAAACAAGTACTGTCTTCACTGCCCGTAATTAGTGACAGCTCAACCCAAGTTGGCGCCCCAAATAAGAAATTAATTTAAATAAATCAATCAATACCATTCGCCATCGCGCAATGGCGCACATTGAAACGTGGGCGCCCGCCCAGTCCGTGGCCCTTGCGTGTAGGTTGTGGACATGTGGAAGATTTATGAAACCGTTCGCTATTACTTCATACTCCAATTGGGAGTGTTCTGGATCGAAAAAACGCGCGCGCACGATTCGCCTACCGGACCTGTACGTGGGATTTAAGATTCGTGTCTCCGTGGGGAGGGATCTGAGTGTCTTGACTCTTTTCACGCACTAACTTGGGTTGGATTTTAATGGCGATGTTTAAACAGCAGCTAGCAGAATTGAATATTTACGACTAATCGATCCGTACACTTACCGGGGTCAATGGAGAGTGGTTGCACTTGCTGCACGAACGCAAACATCGCCAACAGTAGCAGCAGCCCTGCCATCACCGGCAGGGTTGATTTCATTTTGTTTCTGTACTGTTGGAAAGTGAAATGAAAAAAAGGGGAGAGGAAAAACAAGATAATTTACACCGAAAAACACACTTCGCAAACTGGCCGTAGATTGAAATGGCACTACATGTGACAATACATTGTTAATTATTGTTCACATCACACCACTGCTTGATCACTTTTCAATTATCAAAACCGAAGCATTTAAACGAACTGAAGGATAACGCGCGTAAGAAATTGTTTATTTTCCCGCTTGGAACAACCGGACGGGTTTGGAAAGGTCCCTGCTCCATTTGCAACGTGCGACGTGTGAAAGAGTTCAGTTTTATGCGTTTCTTTTTGGTGTCGACCTCTTGTTGTCAGCTCTTGTTAACTCCAGTTCCTCGTCCCTTCCATTCTACGCCAAACCACTATCATTTGCATTGCATTCGGACACTTTTATTAATTGTTTGATGCTTTGATTTCAGTTCGCGCGTTTGTGTGCGTTTATTCTCTCTCTCTCCCTCTCGTTTATCACACGTTTGTCTTCCACACTGAGCGAAGATGCTGCTGCTAAGCAACAGTACATGCTTCAGCTAAGGTGTTACTATGGTTCCCGGTGACTTGTGATCGCCTTTTTTTAAAAAAAAAAAAGAAGGCTCGTACGCTACGATCGCTTCCCATCGAAGGCGACGAACTGGGTGACTCTTTGAGCGACATCAACATTACAGTCCCGTTCCGCGTCTCCGGCACCCGCCCCAGCACCCCAGACATTGGTGGCCTCGGCGTTTGCCTTGCCGCGTGCACAGGTAGACAGAGACCATCCCGGGCACTTCCCGTCGCTCGCGTTCAGACGAGACGTACAAAACAGGAATTCCCATCCGAAAACGCTAACGGCCCGTACGCATCGCGCGCGAGCTCTGACTGCAGGAGACACAACGGTCGCGAGAGGCATTAAAAGATATACATATATTGAAGGGAAGGAGGAGGAGGAAAAAAAAAGCACAAAAACAACACACAGAGAGAAGACTGATCGGGCAATCAAAACCCGTCACAAATGGGGTAGAATGGAAGACGCGGGGCGTGAAGCGGTGGCAAGAGAGACCGAGAGCTAAGAGCCCCGAAGCATCGGAATGGTGGCGCGTAGGCGTTTTTCAAAAGCGAACAAGGAATGACGGAACAAAACGTGTGGGCCGCGCTCCACATGGAGGCTGCCTGTGGTGCTGTGGTGTAGCAGCAGCAGCGAACGCGCGTGGAAAACGGCTTCGATTCTTCCAAACCTGACCCGCACCGTGGTGAGCCACCGAGCCAGACCGAGATGGTGATGGTGCCTTGCATACAGGGAGTCTCCTCCGCGCGTATGACACACGGTGCGCGAAACGTAACGCCGCTGGTTTGCGGTTTGGTGTTAGCACGGCAAACATATGGGATTTTGAGCGACGATTTGCCAAATTCGGAACGGAGTGGTCCGAAAATGGACATGCGGTACGGTTGCAGTGGACCAGAAATTACTGGACGGCGCGCAAACCCGATCCCGAACCGTTACGCCAAGCGAACTATGCGCAGATCTGTCGCTTTTTTTGGAGAGAGGACGACCTAAACGTTCGTTCTAATTGCACGCATCGGTGATTTAAATGCTGGAACGCAAACACGCACTAACGCTTCACTTTACGCATTAACTCCACGCATCGATTGCACTTGCACAGGATACCAAGAGTGCGCTAAACCGTTTCTCAAACAACTTCAAGCACGTGGGAGCTCCTACTCACAGTATTCTATTTCTCACGGCAGCTCACTTTTAAATCCGTTAGCAGGATCACGAATTGCACAACACCAAAGGATCACACTCCAGCGTGAGTGAGTCCAGAACCGAGACAAGAGTGGCTCGCTTCGTAAAGCGGGAACAAGCGGAAAAGATCGACCAAACGCTGCGGGATCTCGCAGCAGACTAAGCCGCGGCGCGTACCTTCGTCTAGACGCGATCGCGATCGTACGCTCGTACATCGCGGCGCTGGCGCTGACTCCTCTAGGTGGGTAGTCGTGCTGCATGCTTGAAGTGGCGATCGCGAGGAACCGATGGTGCACGGGTGTGGCACCATCGCGGAAGAAGGTGCCAGATCGGATGCTGTGCGTTTGTGAAACAGATTATGATTACTACTCGATGGGGTTGGGTTTTTTTGTTGTATTCGGAAATAGACGATCACACCCCCGGGTACCTGGGTGGGTAGGTGGAGGAGTTGGTGGAAGTGAAGACTCGCATCACGAAGGTGAGACCTCTAAACGAGGGTCGCCATTAGCTCGTGGATCCGGAATTTCGGGCACGGCCATAGGTGTCCAGAACTGACGATTCCGTCCAGCCCTAAATGGCTTTTTTTGCCCTTCGATTGGAAACCGTCCGCATCCCAGAAGTGGTCGAGGTGGCCGGAATGGAGCGAAATAAAACTGTCACATCAACTGGAGTGTATGGCAAAATCAGCTGGTTTCCATCCCGGTACGACCTTCTAGTCGTAGCGCGTTCGTGCTGCTTCCATAATGGCCATTACCGTCTAATGGAGCTTTGGCTAATAAAATCAAAAAACCGTCACTGTCCACAGAGGCCTCCAATCTCGGGATGGCCGTTAGGAAGGGGAGAGTGGATGTAGATGAAACCTGTCCAGCTCTCCCTCCCCTCCTCCGGATACCATTTAGCCGGACAAGAAGGCGTTAACGCTGGAAGGGAAAAGATTACCACCAAACTCGGCCAATGGTAATGACGATGACTTGGCCGGACCCGGCAACTCGGGCCGTTGTATCAACATCGTTGAGATTCGTACTTTATGGAGCACATTATCGACACAAAGCAGCGGACCGGATGGCGGAAAGCTTCAATAATGTTTTTCTCATTAGCTCTCCCGCGACGCTTGTCGAGAGGGGATTTCTTTTTTTTTTTTTGCGGGCAAGAAAACTTCGGACTTGGAAAAGCGTGGGTAGACGACCGGCATTGAATGCCCGTAGCGTGTTTTTGCATTGGTTTGACACGTTATGACGCGACGCTACATATTTCGCATATGTAGCAGATGTCGTACGTCGTATCCTGCGGTCCGCTCATCAGCTGCAACTGTGCGCGGTGATCTCTAAACCAAAACCCCCGATCAAGGCAAACTAGTGGGGAATGGGGTTTGGAAAAAGCATGAATTTCGTTACCAGTGAGGCGCTCGTAAAATGTCCATCCGTTAACAGCTTTATTTGCATTGTTTTGTCGTTATGTCGTGTGGCTCGACGGATGGTTGGGATAATAATAACGCATTTTACCATGTTTACGATTAACTGGTAAGCTTACTAAAAAAAAACATACCAGCAGATCGGTAAACACAACAAATGTGCATAAAAGAGGATCATGGTTGATCATGTACCCTAAATAAAAACCTGTACCTACGCCCTTATGCTTATGCACAACCTTGAGATCGGGAGCCGAAGGGTAACCGGATGGCTGCTGTACTGCTGCTCGTTCGCCGACGTGTCGATCGAGCGATATTCCCTTCTGGTTTGATAATCAATTCATCAATCAGACCATGCTTCGGGACCCTGGGGGTATCACCGCAAGCAGAGTCTCAACTAATTGTCTGCGATGGACGCGGGATAATTAGCGTGCAAAGTGGGATGACACAAAAGTGGGGTTCTGGAATGAAGATGCCCTTGGGTGTGTTAATCCATGTGCATATAAACATGTAAATTTCAAGAGAAAAATGGAAATTCATCGTGCACAGGATTGGTTTCTGTTCTTAAACAATGGCCAGACATTTTGGATTGAGTCAAATGCTTTATAAAAAAGCTTCATTGATTTTATAGAAAAAAATCCTAAAATTGTCTCGTCATAGCTTTACCTTATTGTGTTTCTTCTTAATGATCTTCTAAGCATGCCTTGGTGGGGTCAGTCGATGGCATAGTGGTATAGGCGTGAGTCTTCACACCATCGGAGCGGTTTATAATCTCATTCGGACCGTAATTATAATATGGAAGGTGTAACATTATTCTCCTGTCACGAGGAAGGAAATGAAGTCAAAGAAAGAAGAGGATTAAAGGGCAAGATCCACTAATTCATCCTTTCGTTCTCATCGGGTCGAGAGATCTATACTTTCATATCAGGCGAAGAAATCCTTTGTTCCTGTTGTGTTGTTTTCTCTTTCTCTCACTAACTCAAGATTTTATTGTTATTTTGACTACATCTATTTCTAGGGGCACTTCTATTTCGCACGAAATCTCACAATAACAATTTCAAAACATCTAAAACTAAAAAAGGTTTTCCTGTACCGAAACCCACCCCTCCGCTTCTGTTCTCCCTCCCCCCCTCTACGGTACGAACGTGTAATATTTTATTGCCCCTAATAGTGTCGTCCGTCCTGCCTCACTTAATTAGTGTGACGAATTGTAATTCTTTTTTTCGGTGGCTTGGTTGCCCCCCCCAATTTACGCTATTTGTGGAGACAAGAAGGCATTTTCTAGCCGTACCGTGGCCACTAATTCGCACGACACTGTGTGATGTCATCATAGCGAGCGAGAGAGAGAGTGAGAGAGCGATATAGAGGAAGCGAAGTATGGTTGGAGCATTCCCCATTCACGTATTGATTGCTGCGTGTTTACATTCCTTCACGAGAGCACGCATGTTGCAACTGTCAGAGTGCGTTCTCGCGTTCGTCAAAGCACCACCAGGCGTAGTGTGGTGACACGGCTTTCTTCCACCTGTAGTGTCGTAACCTGCTCCACTCCCGTGAGGGGAGGGGAGTGGTAAGGTGAAAGAGGCGACACACGCACAAGGTTTGCGTTTTTCGGGGATGTAGGTATAGTGACGATTCGAAGATGCATGTCGGGTTGCAGATGGTAGTGTGTTCCCAGCTAAGTGGCTGTCGTGTGACCAGCAAAAGCGAGCGTGAAGCTCTGGAGCGTGTAGCTCTGACGCCTGCGCGGCGGGAACGCACCGAGGAGACGTTCTGTTTGACATTTGTCATATGATGTGTGTAAACAAAGTGTAACTCACGCACGCAAGCACATGGACGCGAGCGGGTTGGTGGAGGAGCGCACCGCCAGATGCTCGGATCTACTGACGGTTTGCTGCCAGGTGCACTATGGGAACTCTCCATGCCGCCAGGCCTGCACGGAAACAGCTGGTCTTTCTTGTCTTGTTTCGTCCAATGTCCTAAGCCCTTGCCTGTCCTTGACTCGAGAGTCCGGGCAGCTAGCATTAAGTAGCTGCTGGGGCGAACTCTCGAAAAGAAGGCATTCCGTGAGAAACTGTTGTCCATGGGACATGGGTTTCCAACAATTGCCAATCAACCTATCGGAAGAACACGACACTCGAAATGCCATTCATCCCATCACACACAGCAGGCGACGTCAAGGAATTCCGTCTAATTTTACTCACTCCCTTTTAATAAAACGAAAGTGCGCAGCGAGAGATCTGGTGCGATCCGATTTCCCTCCTAGATCGCATACTATAACGATCAAATGTTGCTCTTTCAGTTGTGCAAAGATCATAGTATTATTACCGTGACAAAAGCCTTGAGTTGCATACCTTTACCTACCGGCCCCGAATACGCCACCACAGCAGCAGCAGCGGCAGCAAGTTTTATGAGCAAATACTTTTTTCCCCAACTCTACTTACTCACCCCGCGTGCGCCCCGACGATGACCAATGGTAGTATTTTTATGCGATGCGCCAACGTTTGCGGAGGCGTACCCCGTAAGCCGGAAACGTGAAACATCCCATTTAAAGCAAAACGCTCGGTGCCCGCGCCCATTCATCGTAGCAGGCGGGTGCGTAAACAGCGTCATCCGTACCTCATTTCGGATGCAAATTCAAACGCGATCGAACCGTTTATGCCGCTCCGGTCGTGGTGTTGGTGCACCGTGATCGATCCGTTACGTTTGCTTACCATATTTTAACGGACAATAATGGGGATGTTGCGGGGGGACGGGAAGGACGGTGTTTGATGTGGTTAAGTTACCTTCTTATAACAGGTTGCTATAATCGGTAACACATTTGAATTTTCACGCACAAACATAATCAAATATGCATTTGCATCTGTGTGGCGTGCAGTAGAGGGCTTGGTTTGGGTGTACGCGCGTGTGTTTCGAATGGGGAATGCTGATTTAGCTCACCATATGTCATCATAGTGCACGCGGGGATCCATTTCCACTTGAGTGGCGTTTCTCAAGCCCCACCACGCCTCCCATCTTGGCGTGTCCGGAGCCCATCGCGTGAGGGTCGCGAGGGACGCGAGCTCTATGGCATATGGTGAAATATGATTTCCCTAGCGCCGTGTTCTTTATGTGGCACAATGGTCACTACCTTACCAGCCAACCATTCGGTCCGACGAGTCAATACAACGGTAAACGGTGAGTGGGAAAGGGCGCGAAAGGAAGACACGAAGCGGTCTCGATTCGCAGCGCGGTCGATCCTGCAGATAGCTCTCAAGGAATTCCGGTCGACGAAGTAAAGATTGCTCCACCAGCACACGGTATCTACGCCGTGCTCGGGAAAAAAAACCGACGCTCTCGTGTGAGAAGAGCGTAACGTGGGAAAATGCGTGTAGCATTAGCTCTCCGCTCTCGCTGCTCACCATCATCGCTTCATCTCGCTCTGTCACGCGCGCGCGTTCGCTCACTCTCGCTGCTCTCGCGAGAAACGTTTGTTCAAGAATTTTCCCATTTTCCAACCTGTTCGCTCTAGTTCGCGCTCTTCGTTCGGCTCTCTGTTAAGGATACTTTTCCACTTTCTCCCTTTCATCGCGCTGTCTCATTCTTCCTCACCATGCCTCGATGCATTCACTCTCTCTCGCAGCGTGAGCGTAAAATTTTCACCCTTCGCTTTCGTGTTCGCTCACGAACTTTTCCAACGCGGAGCGCGCGAGTTTTCCACATCGAATGGCAACCAGCAGCACCGTACGTACGTACGTACTGGGTTCGCTTTTCTCGCAGCGGAGATTCTTTTCTTTTTTGACACAGGGGCGACCCAAAGACGAACCCCTATTGTCTTCGTGTGTTGCGCGCGGATAGGGACACGGTGGCGATAGTGTGTCGGTTTTGATATATTTTTGATTTCACAATATCGTTTTCCCCCGATTTTTGTGTATGTGTGTCTGTGTACGTGTGTGTGTGTGTGTGTGTTGTCCGTTTGCGTCTCGGTTTCGTTCTAATAAGCAAGCGACCGAACGAATGAGTGAGTGAGCGAACGAGCGTGTGTTTGTATGTGAAGGAAGAGTGTATGTGTGCCTGTGTTTGTGTCCCAATGGACGGATACCACCACCACAAGATCCTAGAACCAGCAGCTCTCTCCAAGCTGACCGAACGAACGGTTGGAACCAAAACGAAATAGAAAAAAAAAATATGTGTCATAAAAGATCAAAGTGAGATCTCGGATCGGCTCATCCGAGTGTGTGTCCACTACCTATGGTATGCGAGCGTATGTGTGTCGGTGGTATGTGTGCCACCGTTTCAACGTTTGCGTATGTTTGCGAGTGTGGCCGAGCGTAGTTGAACAGTTCAGTGTCGTGCGGCGGTAGCGGTTCCCAATTCCGCAGTCACGGGCAAAAACGTACGACCGAAGCTTGAAAAAGCGCCACCGACGAATATACGAACACGACTCTCGACTGAAACGCGTAACGAAACGAAACATGTAACGAAATCCAGGTGCAATTTTCCACACAGTGCGGGACCAGTGCGTGCCAAACGAAACGGAAGCATCAAATCGTCCGCAGCCAAATCGAAAGGAAACGCGCACACACACACACACGCCAGCCCTGCCAGTGCAAAGTGAAAAAGTGTGAAAGAAGCAAACAACACAAAAAAGAATCGAAAGAAATTGCCTCCCCGGTCGCTTTCCACCCAAACCCAAACGGGATAGCCTGACACACACGCTGGACCTCTCCAGATACTCGACTACGATCTGGTGCAGGCGGAAGGAAAAACCCCCCTAAGCATCCGCTAGTGATACCGCGAGTGAAGTGGTGAATTAAATTTTTCACATCGATCCAGTAGTGGTGCCCCCAACGGGTGGCGGTCTGTGTGTGTGGTAGTGGAACGGGGAACGGCCAACAGTAACACGTACACGTACCTCCGATTGCGTGCATGTGTGGATAGATAGAAACGGTAGATATAGATAGAACAGTTTAGATAGATAGTATTGCTTGAATTTCCGTCACCCTGACATCACCGCAAGTGCCTGCATAGCGCAAAGAAACGTGAGGAGCGTGGCCTGGCAAGCACCTGATTACTTGGATCCATTCATTTCTCCGCCACCACAGCGCACCACACCACGGTACAACAATTACCCATCTCTCACCACATATTCTCTTTCTCTCCTTCTCTCTCTCACACACACAAACACACATACACACATCCATACATTCCAACGCTCTTGCTCTCTCTCACTCTCTCTTTCTCTCCTTTCCCTAACCTTGCTGGCAGTTCCACTAAGATCCTCGTGACGTTTGACAGCGTTGACAGTGTATGTTGTTGGTTTTGTTATTGTTGTCGTTGTTCTTTCGTCGTCGTGTGGAAAGTGGGCCAACCTCCAACCCTTGGCCGTTTCGGGGTTTTTTTTTTGGGGGATGGGATATTTAGTCGTTTCGGAAGCAAAACGGCTTACACGGAACACCTGTTTTCTTGGACAAACCGAACGCTTTCCGTTGGTCAGATTGGTAAAAAAAGTGTACCGTAAATGTCATGACATGGAGTGTACAAAAGTGTACCGTAAATGACACTGGAGCCTTCGTTTTGGGGGAACCAGCTGATGAGGTTCGCTTGTAGAACATGTCCAGAGACACGCTCTGAAGATGTGCAATATTGGAAATGGAATTAACTCAGAAGTTCCAATAATGTACAATGTCCTTTTTTCCAGAATATTTCTAGCAGTGTCGTCTTAGGTGACAAAATGTTGAAGAAATGAACTCCAAACAATGTTGGAACTCCAAATAGTTACTCGCACTGTTGTTAGGATATTAAGGAGAACTTCATCTACGCTTTGTACGAGTACAATTCACATCTTCGAATATCCTTGGAGTCTCTCGAGTAGATCAGTGATTGCGTATCAGTGTTCTGGAGATCCTGGATCCTGGAAAGTAACAGCCTCTCCGGTAACTCGGCACCTGAATTCGTGACAGTAATTGTAGCACATGACAGAGGTTACTGATAATGATTATGTCGCGATCGCAGCAGATCGTTGCCAATGTTCAATCACGAGGTGTTTCTGCTTCGATCGGCTGCCAACTTACATGGCGCTACATTGTATCGAGCTGATGCAGAAAACGTGCTGCATCCACTAGCCGTAGTAGTATCGATGTTTCCTCATTTTCGGCCAACAACATCGACAACCTGTCAACCATTGCACATCGCATACAATCGTACGCGTAAGAAGCATTTACCACACATACACTGATCAGGTTGCATGTGACGACGCACAAGGTAAGGCACACACTTTCGGTGTACGTGTGTGTACGTACGTATGTAGTTCGAAGTTGCGGAAAAACGCGATGAATTTCCCAGTTCTGCTCGCGCGTCAATCGAGTGCAGGGTAGGGAGTACCACCGAATGTTAGTGCGGTATCTGTAACGGGATGTTAGTATTGCGAACCGATCGGTGTTTAGTTGAATTGTTGCATGCCTTAAGCCGTCCAGTGCGTGTGGTAGTTGGTACCGACAGGAGCTGCTTCTCCCTGGAGCCTCGTTGACAGATGTGTGTCCACGGTTTAGTACACGGTTATGGTGCTGTGGAGTGTCGTGTAGAACGGGTCCCCAAAGGGTATTTTTAATGCTGCCTTATTAAAGCATACAATTGCAGCATTTGTGTCTGTGTGTCGGGGACAAGTTCATGCGAGTGAAGCCAACAACAAAAAGAAAGGTTCAAACACAAGGTAGTAATCATATGAACCCCGTACGGCGTATTGTTCGGTAAAAGACAAAGTAGAGTTTGTGCAGTGAACGAGTTGTAGTAGATAGATGTGCTGTGACAGTTAATCCTTACTCGGATATTTGATCGAAATCGGATCAGTGTTTGATATTGCTTGTTACAAGCAGATAAAGGTTGCTGCTTATCTAATGTGTAAGAAAAGAGCACCTCAAAAGGGAAAGAGTGAACGGGCCCCGAAAGAGATAATTGACCGCCAGCATAAGTGAAGTGACTGCAGAAGAGAATTTCGCAGGCCGAGCAAAAAACAAAAAAAAAAGAAGAGCCGAAACAAGATTGACAGCATTTGTTGCTGGGAAAGTGACAGCAAGAGGTAACGGTGGCAACACACTACACATCGATCGTACGTAGTGAGAGCATACAGCGGTATCGAGTTCATTTGCGCGCGCGAGGTATTAGTAAGATCCCTTTATCCTCGCAGTTCAGATGGTAGTGCGGTGGTTCACCTAGAAGGAAGCCGGGAAGGGACGGGCGGGATCCCGGCACGGTGGCAGCTAATTCGTGGTGGACTAGCTGTTTCCCAAAATACTGACACCCGCTCTGGGGACGGACCAGCGATGGTGATGGGAGCGCATGGGTTTGCACATACACAGACACCAACGCTCAGGTCCGCACAACGCACCCAGACCGTGCATCAGATTTTCTTTCGTTCGTCGGTCCCATCATCATCATCGTCATCAGCAGCAGCATC